>VMDO01009744.1:0-68442 GCA_007922755.1 Pedetes capensis
TTTTTTATCCATTCTTCTGTTGAAGGGCACTTTGGTTGATTCCATATCTTTGCTATTGTGAAAAGCGCTGCATTGAACATGGAGATGCAGGTGTCTCTTGAAACACATGAAAAAGTGCTCAATATCCCTAGCCATTAGGGAAATGCAAATCAAAACACTAAAGTATTAACCAGCGGTGAGAGAGTAAGAAAACTGAGCTGATCAAAGACCTGAGTTTTAATCACAGTCCTGCCACTGATTTTGATCTTGGGCAAGTCAAACCCTATCCAAATCTATGAGCTCCGTGACAAGAGTGCCTGCACCATAGAATTGTCAGGATTGAGTAGTATGGAAGCACTTTGTCAATTATAAACTATTTTTCACATAAAAGAAGTTTAACCAGAGCCTAGGGTTCTTCCCAAGGATACAGCCTCTCTCCTAGAGCTTGCAGCACAATCTGTGCTGTTTTAGAGAACATCATCTTTGTAACCTTAGTACACATACACACACAGTTTATTTAGAGCCAGATCCCTGCTGTCCATCTCCACTCCTGCCAGGAAGCATGTCACACATGCTGAGAGTGCATTCATTCTAACGTGCCCACATTTATTATTCATCTTTAGGGTCACAGGTGCCAGGGGCCCAGTTACATCTAGGTAGCTCCAGGGTTTCTGATTCAGTGGATCTGTGGTGGGGCCTAAGAGCTGGCAATTCTAACAAGCACCCAGTGATGCTGATCTAAGGGACCACACTGCTAGCTTTTGCGTCTCTGTAATAATGACAGAACAACTTATTGTTGTTGCTAGGTGCTGTGGAGTCAGTATCCGATTCATAGTGACCCTCTTAGGGTTTTTAATGGCTGTTTCGGGATTGCCTTTGGAGTGGATTGCCAGGCCCTTCTCCCATTTTTGCGGTGCTGGGAATTGAATTTGGGACCTCAGAGACTGCAGCGCAGCTCTCTACCAACTGAGCTAAATCCCAGCCCCAGAACAACTTAAGGGAGGCCTTATTTGGCTTTTAGGTCAAAAGATTTCAGCACATGGTGGCAGGGAAGGCACAGAAGAGCAAAAGCCTGAGCATGGAGCTGTGGGTCTTCACATGTGGTCAGCAGGAGCAAAGAGAGTTTACGAGAATCAGGGACCGGGTGAAACTTTCAAATCTGCCCTCTGTGACTGCTGCCGCCAGCTAGGGCCCACCTTCCAAAGTTTCACAGGCTCTCAAAACAGTGCTAGCTGCTGGAGAGCAAGCATTCAGACATGAACCTTGGGGGCCACTCTATATCCAAACCACAACACTCCAGACCCCCAAAGGCTTGTTGCCATCTCATAATGTAAAATGCATTCAGTTCAAAGTATTCTCAAAGTCTTAACAGTCCCAAGGTTGTTCAAAAGTCCAAGTTCAAAGTCTCCTCTGAGACTCCGAGCAACTCTTGGCAGTGAGCCCCTTCAAATCTCCTCCACAAACCATTTCTAAAGACTCAAAAACCACAGGGTCAAGTTTAGTCACAGCAACAACCCCACTTGTCTGGTATGAAAATTTGTATTAATCAGGGTTCTCTAGAGGAACAGAACCAATAAAATGCATGTTATTATAAAAGGAATTCATCGGATTGGCTTACATGATTGAAGCCTGAGTAGTCGACAATGGTCGTCTGCATGCTAGAGAGGCAGAGAACCTGGGAGCTGCTCAGTCCACAGAGCTGGAAGCCTCAGGACAAGGCGGGCCAATGACGCAGTTCCAGTCTGAGGCCAATGGCCTAGAAGCTCCCTAGGGAGTCACTGGTGAGTCCATGTTGAAAGGCTGTAGAAGCTGGAGTCTGAGGTCCACAGTCAAAGGCGGCAGAAATAGACCCAGGAAGAATGGAGCTGGCATGTGCTGGTTGCCTTTCTCCTCACTTTCCTTCTGAGTGCCTAGTCTATTGGATGGTGCTGCCTACTTTTAGGGTGGGTCTTTCTCCCTCTGTTGCTTTCCCAGTCAGTCCTTTCTGGAAATGCTCACAGACACACCCAGAAGTGTGCTTTACTAATCCCCTAGGCAACTCTCAATCCAGTTAATTTGGCAATCAGGATTGACGATCACAGCCTCCTATGTCATAGGAAAAAGAAGTCAACAGGTGTCATCAGTGTCAACTTTTCTCCTACTCAATCTATACATTTGTGCACTTCTATACCTTCCCTCCCCCACATGTCTGTCAGCTTGTTGTGCTGTGGGGGCCTACATGTTGCTGTGATGCCTAATGCTATGTCACCTGCATCTTAGATACCAGCAGGGCCGCCCATGGTGGACAGGTTTCAGCTGAGCTTCCAGACTAAGACAGACTAGGCAGAAGGACCTGGCAGCCCACTCCCAAAACAATTAGTCATCGAAAACCCTATGAATAGCTGAGAAGCACTATCAAACATTGTGCCAGAAAATGAGCCCCCCAGGCTGGAAGATATCCAAGAAATAACTGGGGAAGAGCTGCCTCCTTAAACTAGAGTTGACCTTAATGAGGGAATGGAGTAAAGTCCCTGGGACCTCCATTTGTGGATGTGGCATGACTCAAAATGAGAAGAAACATAGCGGCTGTAACAATGGGCTCAAACATAAAGAAAACATGTGCATGGCACAGCATTGAATAGTGTTTAATTCTGTTGTACACAGGGTTGCTATGAGTCTGACCCAAATCAATGGCACTTAACAAAACAAACATACCTTCCCTCATAGGCTTTTCTCCAGACTCAAAAATGATGCTTTTCCTCTCTATTAGTTCAAATTCAGTCCTTTCCTATGCCCTGGACTCCACTTCTCATTTTCTGTGGACTTCTTTTATCAGTTATTCTATTTAGTAATTTTAATCTCTCCTCTCCCTACTCTCCTTTTCTTCACCCATCAACTTGCTCAGGCACCTAAAAAAAATTCCCCCATGGGACCCTGCATTCACCTTTCCATCTCCCATACAATCATATTCTCCTCCATTCAAACTTCTTGAAAGCATAGTTCCCAGCTCTTATCTTCCCTTCCATTTTTGTCTCAGTAAACTACAATCTGATTTCCACTATTATGCTATTTAAGCTGCTTCCACTGAATTTGTCAATATAGTGCCAATTATTAAGTTTTGTTTGTTTGTTTGTTGTTTTTTTTTTACTAAAATTCTATGCTGCTATTTGTTGCTCTCTCCCCTTTGAACCTCTATTCACTTGGCTTCCTGGGTTGCCTCTGCCCTCAGTACTTCACCAGTTCTCTCGGAAGGCCCCACTCACTCGCCTAGATTCTGGTAACCATCTCTATTAAAGGAAAAGCTTAGTATCTGTTATCTTAGTAGAATAGTATCTAAGGGTTTTACACTTCTCTCTGTAGTCATTAGGGCTGGGATTTAGCTTAGTTGGTAGAGCGCTGTTCTGCAGTCTCTGAGGTCCCGGGTTTGATTCCCAGCACTGCAAAAATGGGAGAAGGACGTGGCAATCCACTCCCAAGACAATCCCGAAAAAAATCAGCCATTGAAAACCCTATGAGGGTCGCTATGAGTAGGACACAACTTGACAGCACCTAACAACAACAACTCTGTAGTCATTGCTTATTGGTCTTCCCTGTTAGATGTTTAGCTATCTGAGGGCAAAAACTGATTTACTCATTGCTATGGTTTGGGTAAGTACTCCCCAAAGGTCCCTTTGTTAAAGATTTGGTCCTAGGGTGGCCCTATTTGGAAGTGCTGTAACCTTCTGATGGGGCCCAGTGGGAGGTCTTCATTACTGGGGGTGTGCCCTTGACAGGGATTGTGGGAGCTCAGCCTCTTCCTATTCTCTTTTTGCTTCCTGACCAGGAAGGAGAGCTGACTATTATACTCATTGGATTATTCAACATGCAACATGTATCTGTTGAACAAATTACCCCATATAAACTCCACAGATGTTCAAGCGATTTCTGTAGATGTCTACAAATGTTTAAAGAAATATCTTAAAACATTATGTAGTATTACAGATGTCAAGAGAATGTTCATTTTTGGCTGGGTGAGACTTTGTGAGGGTGATAGTGCTTGTGTTTAAATAAATCCAAAGGCAGGAAAGAGAGGGAATGAACAGTACCATTTTATTTCCAGGCCAGAAACTGGAGACAGCCACTGGAACAGTTGTGTGGAAATGCTGAGTTTGGGTAAGAGAACAAAAGATTCAGCTAAGAAGGTAGGCAGGAAATAGAAATGTGGAGGCCTCTTTGTGCTTCCTGGTCATGACATGGGCAGTGTGCTTCACCGTGTTGTCTACCTTTGCCCTCCAGCACCTCCATCCAAGGCCCAAAGCAATGAGCCTGCCTGATCTTGTACTGGAACTTTTTTTTTTTTTTTTTTTTTTTTTTTTTGGTGGTGCTGGGGGTTGAACCCAGGGCCTCGCACCTGCACGCTTTGCAAGTGCTGGACCACTGAGCTGCGCCCCCAGCCCATTTTTTTTTTTTTTTTTTTTTTTTTTTTTACCTTTTGAGACAGGGTCTTGCTAAGTTACACAGACTGCCTCTGGTCTCAAATTTGTGATCCTCCTGCCACTGCCTCCGAGCCGCTGGGATTACAGGCGTGCACCACTGCGCCCGGCTCATACTGGAACTTCTAAGACTGTGAGCCAAAATAAGCCTATTCTCTTTGGGTCAAGTATCTCAGGGATTTCATTGGAGTGGTGGAGAGCTGACTGACATACTCATTTTAAAGGCTAGACTAAGCTAATAGCATTCGCTATTATTCCACAGCAAACAGCCTACACTGAGCAGGGTGTTCAGTGCTCTTTTCTCTACATGCCTGGCGACAGAGCATCTGCTGCACTGGACCCAGGACACACTGGAGGGGAGATGACCAGTGAGCTGCTCTGAGAGCAGAGGCAAAATGAGAGCCTGAAACCAGGTGGTAGCAAGTGAATGACAAGAAAATAGCTGTAAAGCCAGGCGCAGTGGCGCATTCCTGTAATCCCAGTAGCTCGGGAGACAGAGGCAGGAGGATGGCAAGTTCGAGACCAGAGGCAGTCTGCGAAACTTAGTGAGACCCTGTCTCAAAAAGAAAAAAAAGGGGGGGGGGCTGAAGGTGCAGCTCAGTGGTCCAGCACTTGCAAAGCATGGAAATGCAAAGCCCTGGGTTCAACCCCCAGTACCACAAAAAAAAAGAAAGAAAGAAAGAAAATAGCTGTTGTACTTGATAAATTTCAACAATTATAACAAATATGTATATCCATATATCAATATATATATACACATACATGTTTTAACATCTTTGATATTGAAATACATTTTATGGTCAATTGCATATCTTAATGTAATTGGTACCATTTCTTAACAGTACATAAAATAATTTTGCATCTTAAAGCTGATATTCTCTTAGACTCAATGAAATATAATGGGATAAGAATGAGAAATAAGGGATTCAGAGGCAAAAAGGCAAAGGTTTTTTTTGTTTTGTTTTTACCCTAGGCTAGCTTTGAACTCACACTTCTCCTACCTCAGCCTCCAAGTGTTGAGATGTGTGAAGAAGGAAGCAATAAGTAAGGAATGTGATGATATAAAGAGTACAGGAGATGAACTGGGTAGCCAATAGGTGTGTCACCATGCCCAGCTCAAAGACAAAGTTTTACACCTGGGTAATGGTTGTTAGGTACCATCAAGTCATATCCAACTCATAGCGATCCTGATAGGGTTTTCAATGGCTGCTTGTTTGGGAATTTCCTTGGGAGTGGATTGCCACATCCTTCTCCCATTTTTGCAGTGCTGGGAATTGAACTCTGGACCTCAGAGACTGCAGAGCAGTGCTTTACCAATCGAGCTAAATCCCAGCCCACCTGGGTGATTAGAACTCCATCATTCTTAACAAAAAGAGGAAGTGAGTTTCCTTCATTCCCATAATGGAATTAAGCCAAATCTTTTATGTGGGGAATGATCCATAGTTAATATTGCTGCTTTTCCACTTTCCTCACTTGAACTAATTAATAAGTTGTTGTTAGGTGCCCTGGAGTTGATGTCTGACTCATAGAGACCCTATGAATAACAGGCAAAACACTATTGTCATGCTTCTCTGCTATTCATAGGGTTTTCAATGGCTGATTGGTTTTTTTGGGAGTGGGTTGCCAGGTCCTTCTCCCAAGCCTGGTGTTCCTAGGCAGTCTCTCATCCAAGTACTAACCAGGCCCGACCCTGCTTAGCTTTCGAGATCTGATAGGATTGGATGCCACAATGGTACTGCTGCAGACAGTAAGAATAAGAGGAAGTACATATTAATGATGACTTTAATTCGAACATGTGTTTGACTCTCAAGAAACCATCATAATGGGAAGGAATGAGCAAATAGACACTGAAAGGAGTACACGATACTTTGGGATGGATGGCATTCTACTTCTGGACCCAGTTGACATTCAGCTACACCAAAGCAGCAGTCATTTGAACAAGCGGAACTTCTTCAAATACTGGTTCACTTCTTCCTTGGGGTATGGCCGGAGGGCAATGCAAGTGGCAATATTCTCTGGCTGCTCAAGCCACAGCATATGGTCAATGTTCTTTTGTTGCAGGGTGTCAGCCAGCTCCTTTAGGGTGGTCTCATCTGGGGCCTATAAGGAGCAGAACACAGAGCACAGAGTGAATGGCCCAGTTAGGTGGTGTCAAAAGGCCACAAAAGGTGTGTGTATGGGGGGGGGTCCTCTTACCTGAAACTGGAAAAATAGCTTCACTAAAGGAAGTGTATAGCAATAGTTTCAGTGTGCCACTAGAGAAGTGGCTGGAAAGGCTGGGCAGGTGGGGGACAGGGACAGGCTTAATAGTCCTGTTTATAAAACGGAGATTTTTCTCTTCCTTCTTGAGATGTTGTATGTGTTGTTAGTAATTATGCTCCACACATTTTCTAGTTCTCTTATGCTGGTTCCCACAACAGCTAACCTTAATCCTCTGGCAAGCTCTGACTGTAAAAGCTGGTTACTGGAAGGATTTCTAAAATTACGTGCACCTTCCCCTCCCTTCTCATCCCACGAAACTCAAACCTAGAAACATTTTCCTTCTGCTGGCATAGCTCCAATGTTCTTACTAAAAGGAGAACAAACTCTCCTCTAACATCCTTCTAAAATTGTGTCTGGGTCATCTTTATCACCCACTTCAAGGAGCCCATGCTGATCCCATTGCAGGAAGTATTAAAATTATCACTCTGAAAATATAGTGAGCATGTTATTTTGCATGAGACATTTTTTGCCTATAAAGGTAGAAGCCACTACGATAACTAGAAGCTTTCCTTCTCAAGGTAGAGAATGCTGAGACTGCCATTTGATGGACTAAATCCTTTAGGCAAAGCCATGGATGCGAAACATGGCCTCATTAACTCCCCCTCTGGCTGCACTGTGTAGCAGCACAGTGCAATAGGGGGAGCGAGTCAGGAATCAACCACTGGCCTTCACACTCTTGCTCTACCACTTACTACCTGTGTGATCTTTGATAAGTTGTGTAACTAAGCTGGAACTCCATTTCTCCTTTGTGAAAGAGGGATAATAATGCTTCCTAGTAGCAATAAGGGGCTGGGATTTAGCTCAGTTGGTACAGCGCCACTCTGCAGTCTCTGAGGTCCCAGGTTCAATTCCCAGCACTACAAAAATGGGAGAGGAAGGTGGCAGTCCATTCCCAAGGCAATCCCGAAACAATAAAGCATTGAAAACCCTATGAGGGTCGCTATGAGTTAGACACGACTCAAAGGCACCTCAGTGAAATTAGGCTCAGACCTGTGCCTGGCACAAGTTAAGTGATAACAGATGTAGTTAATCTTGCCTTAGATTTTATTGGTCTTTATACCTACAGCACACCCCTATTTAATCAGTACTGACTCCTAAGTCATTTTCTTTAGTCATAGATAATAACTTGGAATCATCAGATGTTTTTAAATTCTCAGTGGGCTTCAGATATCTCATTTGAGAAAAGGGGTCTAGAACCAGACATTTCTGGAGGCCCTCTTCATATACAGAGAATATAAATGAAATGCTATCTGCTTCTTTTCTGCCTACTTACAGATTCTCAAGACATTTTCCTACAGATTACTGCTTAATGTTCTGCTACTCAACAGCAAGGGGTCCGGGGTTTAACTCAGTTGGTAGAGTGCTGCTCTGCACTCTCTGAGGCCCTAGGTTTGATAACAGCACCACAAAAATGGGAGAAGGACATGGTAGCCCACTCCTGAAGCAATCCTGAAACAATCAACCATTGAAAACTCTATGAAAATCAAAGAAGTACTAACATAGTGCCAGCCATGGCACAGTGTCTTAGCAGTATTTCGTTGTGTTGTACATGGGGTTGCTATCAGTTGGACCCGACTTGACAGCACATAACAACAACATTCAACAGCACTATTTCTCTTGAAATACTCTGTCTTTGCCATGAAGGGATAAGTCCACCCCTCCACCCAGTATCTGGTTTGTTTATTTATTTTAAAGCATTTCTTCCTCAGTATAAAATATGGGCTTGATGTTGTTGCCGGGTGCCCTTGAGTCAAGTCTGACTCACAGCCACCTTATGTACAACACAACAAAACACTCCCCAACACTGTGTCATGCCTGGCACCATGTCAGTACTTCTCTGCTATTCATATGGCTTTCAATGGCTGTCTGTTTCACCAGTGAGGTGCCATGTCCTTTTCCCATTTTTGCTGTCCTGGGGATCGAACCCACGGCCTCAGAGAGTGCAGAGCAACACTCTACCAACTGAGCTAAACCTCAGCCCAGGCTTGATGCAGAAAACTTAAAAATACAGAGAAGCATAGGAAATAACCAAAACCCCACCACCCACTAGTTAATATTTACAGGTACTTCTTCATAGTTTTTCCTTTCAAAATGCAAATCATTCAGTATATAGAATAAAACTCAGTATTGTATCATGAGTGCTCTCCTGTGCCAGTAAGTATGCTTCCAAACTGTTAGTTGCATCATAATCCATTATAAGGGCAGATTAACAAATCCCTAGTATTGGAAATTTAATATTTCCACATTTTTACCAATATAAAATGCCCCTATAAATAGTCCATGCAAAGCTCTTTGAGTGCATCTGATTATTTTCTCAAGAAATACAGGATTTCTAGCAGCAGACTGAAGCAAGAGTCAAAGGGTAAGTAAGATCTGTTTGGCTATCTGCAAAAAGAACCTTAAGGGCTATTTAAAAAGGTGTACCAATTTACACTCCTGGTGTCCGGTATTTCTGATGCTAGGCTCAACTGACACTAAGGTTAAAACATTTATTTTCGAATAACATGGTGGCAGACCTAGGTAAATGCATGTTGCACTTCCCCTTGCAGTGATGCCATGGTAAGAAAAAACTCTGTCCTTATCCCTTCATAGCTGGCTTACCAGGGCGGCAGTACTTTTAGGCACAGCTTTAAGACTGACCAGTGCACATCTATAAACGTTGGGACACACTCCCCTAGCTCCGCCCTCACAGGCATCTACTAAAGTACGCAGTAGCCACCAGTTTCCGGTGAACCCGACAGTGTGGAGACGCCCTAATGATGGGTCTTAATGTTCACTCTTCACTGTCATGCCCTGCTCAGGGGAAGGCTCCCGGGAGCGCAGTTCAAGCTCCAAAACCCCTTCTAAAACCTAAAAGTTAAAGATTCCTTCCCACGCATGCCTCACCCACTCCACGAGCTTAGGCCTCTGGCCCAAGACCACACCCACTTCCGGTCTCAGTGCGTTTAGCTTTTCTCCTCAGCCACGAGTCCCTCACCTCGAGGACCACCTTGCGCATGCGCCCCAACTCGCGGAGGTAAGCGGCGGTGTGCGGGTGGTCTCGGTGAAGGTGCAAGGCTGCTGTAGCTGCGTGACAGGCCTGCGCTACCAGTGCACCCGCGGGCCAGGAGAACGGAGCCTGCGATAGATCTTTTCGTAACACCAAGTATTGTACCAGGATCTGCTGCTCCGCCCCAGAGGCCGCCATCTTCCTGACCACTTGAACGGCCGGGCCTGCTCCTCGGTGCATGCTGGGATTAAGGAGGAGCCCTGAGCGCCGCCATGTTTTTGTACGGCGGGAGCGCAAAGCACGCTGGGACTGTTCTATTTGGTTTGAAGCTGGGGACCGCGGGAATTCTCATCTTTGGCCTGGGCGAGGAAGAGACGAGGTAAGGAGAAAGGAATGCCCAGGAACGGGTGGGACTGCGGCCAGTGTGGAGTGCTGAACGGCCTTTTAAAACTCTTGCGTGTTCAGGGAAACTTGACCGGACCAAAGGGTCCGCACCGTGTGGAGCTTCCTGGCGGCGGGGAGGTAGGCGTGGACACAGCTGACTTGGACCCGGGGAACTGGCGGGCGGGTGGTTGAGAGGAGTCCGAGCGCTTGGGTTACCCTGGGGCACAGAGTTGTGCCTCCGTCTGTCTTGTGTTTGCTTGAATGGGAATAGATAGGACTTTGTTGCCGTTCTTGTTTTATTATTAAGGCATCTTGATCCCTATTGGGATGTGCCTGGACTGCTGCATCGGAAGACGCTTGAAAATCTGAGGAGATGGAGCCGGCGAATACCCGCTGTCAGGACGGCGAGTCCAAAGGAGGTATTCAAAGGATCGCCTTTTTCCACTTAACTAACTGCTGCCCAAACGTGACTCGCAAGCTGAAAGAGCCCTTTTCTTCCTGTAGCTGACCGGTCCTGGTTGGGATCACAGTGGTGAAAGGAGCTAACGTTGAAGAGTCGAAGGGACAGATAGCCATGACCATTCAACAAGGAAAAATGGCCTCAAGTGTTTCTAGGCTGCTGCCCCTTTTGAAACGGATAGGTTTTGTTATAATATGTTGTTGTTGTTAGGTTCCGTCCAGTCGGTATTCGACGCACAGCGACCCTACTTAAAACAGGCGAAACACTTTATCAGTGCTTCTCTGCTATTCATAGGGTTTTCAATGGCGGATTGATTTTTGGGAGTGGGTTGCTGGATCCTTCTCCCAAGCCTGCAGTATCTGGCGTTCCTAGGCAGTCTCCCATCCAAGTACTACCAGGCCCGACCCTGCTTTAGCTTCCCAGATCTGACAGGGGTGCCACAGTACTACGGCTGCCCTCGAGTCAGGTCCGACTCATAGCGACCCTCATAGGGTTTTCAATGGCAGATTGTTTCGGGATTGCCTTGGGAGTGGGTTGCTAACATCCTTCTCCCATTTTTGCGGTGCTGGGAATCAAACTTGGGACCTCAGAGACTGCAGAGCGGTGCTCTACCAACTGAGCTAAAAAATATACTCAGTGTTTAATAGATCTAGGTAGGGAGATCTCTTCCCTCTCTTTCTAGGGTTTTTAATGCATTACTCCTGAGGGATGGCCAGTGTGGGGCAAGGACGTTGATGTTTCTTAGATCTAGGTTTGATTCCTGACTGTCTTTATAAGGATTGTGGCCTTGGGCAAGTTACTCTACAGTTCTCTGCCTCAGTTTCTTCATCTGGAAAATGGAGATGAGTAAGAGCATTGTAATGATGGCTGTGGATATTAGATAAGTATTTCTTCCCATGATTTTCAAGTAAAGCATTTAACACATTCTAAATACAGTTCTTTACATGTTTTGTAAGTAAAGCATGTCACATGAGTGTGTTTATATATAGCTTATGTTCAAAATCTGCTTTGTTATTGGAGTTGATTAGCATTATGAAACTATGAACTTTACTGTATTGGTTCTTAGTCAATTGTTTGGACATAGTTTTGCCCCTCTATTTTTGTCCAGAAGTGAGGCTGCTGTAATTTTTCTCCTTAATGCCTAGTAATATTCGTGGACAGTTTTTTGCTATTTGCCTTTCTAGTCCTGTGCTACTAAATCCTTTTTAGAGCTTTGAAGTACTTATTCAAGCCTGGTGTCTAAATCCTGAGGATTATACAATTTCTCAGAAAGTAAATTTCATGACCCGTTTTCCTCTGAGTCATTATAATCAGGGATGATGAAGAATTAGTTATGTTCAGAAAGCTTAAGCTGAGGCTGGTGTAGTGGCACATGCCTGTAATCCTAGCACTCTGGATGTTGAGGCAGGAGGAGCTGCAGTTTTAGGCTATCCTGGGCTACATGGTGAGACCTTGTTTCAAAAGGAAATAAAAGAAAACTTAAGCTGAGACTTTATTTATTTATTATTTCACAGGAGTAGGAGTTTGAACCCAGGGCCTTGTACTTTGCAAGTGCTCTACCACTGAGTTGCACCCCCCCACCTCCTTTTTTATTTTTTATCTTGAGACAGGGTCTTGCTAAGTTACATAGGCTGCCTCTGTGCTCAAACTAGTCGTCTTCCTGCCTCTGCCTCCTAAGTCTCTGGTATTACAGACGTGGACAGTGTATGGGTTAAAGTTGTTCCTTGTTTCCCCCCTCCTCCTGTACTGGAGGCTTGAACTCAGGGTTTTGCACATGCAAGGCAAGTACTCTGTCCTTGAGCTATACCCCTTTTTTGTTTATTTTGAGACAGGGTCTCACTAAGTTGTGGTGCAGGCTGCCTCGGCTCAAACTCATGAGGCTCTTCCCTCAGTCTCCTGAGTTGCTAGTTATAGGTGCCTAGCAAGATTGTTACTTCAAAACTAAAACTAAACTTGGACACTGTGGGACATGCTTGTAATCCTAGCTACTCACAAAGTTGAGGCAGGAAGAGCTCAGGTTGGAGGCTAGAGGCAGCCTATGGAACTTAATGAGACCCTGTCTCAAAATAAAGAATAAAAAAGGGGATGGGGCGCAATTCAGTGATAGAACATGTATAAAACCCTAAATTCCATCCCTAATATTGTGAAAGAAAAAAAAAAGAAAACAAAAACAAGTTTGGTGACTTTATGTATTAAAAACATGCTGTGGTCAGGATTAATCCATTCTTTAGGCCTGGTGTGCTTTGAATATAAAGTGTCCCCCAAAGATCACACACTTTAATGTTTGGTCCCCGGCTGGTGGCACTGTCCTGGGGTGGGGTGCAGTAAGGAACTTTTGGAGGTGGAATTTTTGTTTTGCAAAAGTAGCTCCCTGGGGACAGCCTTTGAAGGTTTTTACCCTGGACCCACACTGGTCTGTCTGTTCCTGGTCTACTATGCCATGAGGTTTTCTACCATAGGCCTTGACACCACTGCTGCCATGTCTGCCCTGCTATTAGGGACTGATTCTCTAACTGTGAACTCCCAATAAATTTCTTCTTCCATAAACTTGTTTGGGTTGGTTTGTTTTTCTGCTATGGCAACAATAGCCGACTGATAAAAGACCTAATTAATGTTTCTTTTAAAAGAAGCCATGAGAGCCAGGCACAGTGGTGCATATCTGTAATCCTAGTGGCTCAGGAGGTGGAGGCTGGAGGACCTCAATTTCAAGGCCACAGGCAGCCTGTGTAACTCAATGAGACTCTGTCTCAAGATAAAAAATTTAAAAAGGGTTGAGGGTGCAGCTCAGTGGTAGAGCACTTGCCAAGTATGTACAAGGCCCTGAGTTAGACCCACTAGTATCACAAAAACACAACAAAAAAACATGAGGTGGAAACTTTGGATCATCAGCAGACCTTGACTAGTTGAAAGGTTATTCTGCAGCCCCTTGATCACCTCTCCCAAACAATATTTACATACTTAGTTATTACTTATACTGGTTTTAGCCCTCTGCTTGGTAATTTCAGCTTTCTGCCTATTGTGCATCTGTAGAAGGATTAGTTGAGAAGAAACAGATACAGCAGGGAAAAGGGTTAACCCTCTGAAGAAGCAAAAGGAGATAGGGATCAATCAGTAACAGTAAGAAAAAAATTGAAATGATGGAGATTCCACATAGTGTTTGTGTGTGATTTTTTTTTTTTTTTTTTTTTTTTTGGCTGTACTTGGGGGTTGAACCCAGGGCCTTGCACTGGGCTATACCCTCAGCCCATTTTTGTTTTTTATTTTGAGATAAGGTCTCTCTAAATTACACTGGCTTCTTTTGGCCTTGAACTTGTGATCCTCCTACTTCTGACTTCCAAGTCACTGGGATTACAGTCTTGTACCACTGCACTGGGCCAGTATGTATGTCTATATTACACTGTTCATTTGTTTTTTAAATGAGATATACACCAGCCATCGGGACTCTAGTGTCTTGTCTTGATTGGGTAGGTGAATGGAGTCTGTCCCAAGGCAAGTAAAGAAAATTAAAATTTCTGTGTATATATGTGCTTGTGAACCCTACGGAAAAGATGTTGGTTCTACTCAAGAAACCTAATTAAATGAAGTCCACTTAAAAGTATAGGATTTTTTGTCAGGCAGATTTCATCTCGTCTGTGGTAAAGCTATTGAATCATCTTTTCTCACACAAGAGATGTACTTTTGCGATAAACTGTAGGCCTAGATAAAATACTGCTGCCTAGAAAGCATGCGATAGACACATCAGATATTTATCTTCTCTTGATAGAATCCTAGTCAGGGAGTGCTTTTTCATCAGTGTTCAACCTAAGAGGTTAGTGATCTTTGATTTGGTTATCAAATCCTCTGGTTTTATAAATTATAGGAGATACCTAACAATTCAACAGCCACAAAGTTCTGAAGAAATGACGTGCCCTTTGTTCATTTTTGAAGTGCTTCCTTTTGCCAGAATTAGAAACCTTGTGTTCTTGTGAAATTCCCTTTTTACTTTCCTTAGGTGTTTTGGCCCACTTGGAAAGACTAGAGGCTCAGATGAACACATCCCGTCAAAAATCTGAAGAAGTAGCAAGAACTCAGGCAAAGGAAAGTGATCTCGAAACTAGGATTCAGGAACTGAAGCATCTGCGAGATACACTGAGGGCTGAAGTGAAGCAACGGCAAGCCAGAGTGAGTAGAAGGGTGATGATTGCAGTTTTCTTAGGGTGTAAAGAACAACCATGATCTGGGAGTTGGCAAATTTATATGTAACATGTTTTGTTTGTGATCCTACTGGTTCGATTTCAAGTCTTTGATTCAAGTGATCAAGCCTGTTGAGTTAGAGTTAAGAATCAGTATCAACTAATAAATGTCAGGCAAGTTTTTCATATCACCTCCTCTTGCTGCCCTTAGAAACATCTAAGTCTGTTACTTCTATCTCAGCAGACCTGAGTTGCTTGTATTTTTGTCATTAGTGCCATCTGTCACCCAGACTCAAAACATCACAGGAAGCGTTGACCCTTCTTTCTTTTCAGTTTCCACTCTGGTTGTGGTCCAGTCAGCAAGACCTGCCAAATTTCCCTTTATATTGCCTTTGTGCTTATTTCCTCCATTGCCACAGCGTAAGTATTATCCACATGTTGTTGTTATTAGGTGCTAGCAAGTCAGTGTCTGACTCAGCTACCCTACATACAACAGGCAAAATATTGTCAGTGCTTCTCTGCTGTTCATAGAGGTTTCAATGGCTGATTGTTTTTTGGGAGTGGGTTGCCGGGTCCTTCTCCCAAGCCTATAGCACCTGGTGTTCCCAGGCGGTCTCCCATCCAAGTACTAACCAGACCCAGTCCTCCTTAGCTTCTGAGATCTGACGGGATCAGATGCCACAGTGGTATGGCTGCAAGTATTATCCACATATGTAATAAATATTTACTAGGGAGTTTGGATTGTTACAGTGGTCTGCTAGTTGGGATCTCTTCTAGAATTTCACTTTTCCAACAAATCCTGCGTGGCCAAGAGAGTGTGTTATAACGCGCCATATTGTTTCCCTGCCCCTATGTCATCATTGACAATTCATTGCCCATAGGAAGAGGCCAGCCTGCCTTCTTTTTTGTTCGGTTCCTTTTCTTCCTTTTCTCTCTCTTCCCTTCCCATTCTTTCTTTCTCCCTCCCTTTGGCTTTTTTTATTAAAGTAAAATATATTTAAAGTCTGTGTGTTAGTCAGCTTGTGCATCACTTTGGCAAAATACCTGACCAAAACAAACTTAAGGAAGGGATGCTTTATTAGGGCTCACAGTTTAGAGGATCTCAGTCCATAATGGCAGGAGACATAGTGGAGCAGGGCCCATAGCACAGAGCAGTGTATCTTGGCCATCAGGAGCAGAGAGAGTACCCAGAACCCAGAGTCTGAGTAAAACCTCCAAAAGCCTGCCCCTAGGGATCCACTTCTCTAATCTCCCAGGACAGCTGCACCACCTGGGGACCAAACGTTCAAACATATGGACCTTTGGGGAACATTGGCGCCTCTTACTATAACAGTCTTTAAAAGCTAATGAACTTTTTTACAAAGAGAATACAACCAGGTATCTACCACACAGATCAAAAGTATAGAATATTACCAGTACCCCAGAATTTGCTCTTTTGCCTCCTACTCATGTGTTTCAGGGTAACCACTATTCTGATTTCTGTTGCAAAGATTGGGTTTGCTTGGTTTTGAACTTTATATAAATGTAAAAATGTATGAACTCTTTTATGTTTGGCTTTTGCTAAATGGTGTGTCTGTGAGATTCATCCATACTATTTGAATATAGTAGTCATACTTTTTATTGCTGTATAGTAATTCTATTTTGCAAATGTGTGATAATTTACCCATTCTACTGTTAACACCATGTGGGTTGAGCTGTTTCGCTTTGGGATGATTTATGAATATTCCTGTTATGAACATTCTTATTCCTATCAGTTAGTGTAAAAATATATCTTATTTTATTAGTGCTCATGTAGTAGAATTTCTGGGACATAGGGTGTGCTTATTAACTTTAAAAAATAACTGCCAGTTTTTTAAAGTGCTTGTGCCAGTTTTACATTCTCACTAACAGTGTCTTAAGATTTCTGTAGTTTTGTCTTTACTAATACTTGGCATTGTCAGTTTTAGAAATTTGTCATTCTGGTGTCATTGTGGATTTGGTTTGCATTTGCCTAATAACTAATGATATTAAGTACAGTTAGCCCTCTCTATCCATAGATTCTACATTTATGGGTCAGAAATATTCAAGAAAAAAAAATTGCATCTGTACTGAACATGTATAGATGTTTTTTCTTGCCCTTATTCCCCCCTTAAAATACAGTATAACAACTATTCATAATGGTGCACAATATTTACGTTGTATTATATATAAGTAATTTGTTGTTGTTGTTGTTAGGTGCCATCGAGTCGGTATCCGACTCATAGTGACCCTCTTAGGGTTTTTAATGGCTGACTGTTTCGGGATTGTCTTGGGAGTGGATTGCCAGGCCCTTCTCCCACTTTTGCGGTGCTGGGAATTGAACTCGGGACCTCAGAGACTGCAGCGCAGCGCTCTACCCACTGAGCTAAATCCCAGCCCTATAAGTAATTTAGAGATGACTTAAAGTATATAGGAGGATGTTTATAAATTACATGCAAATACTGTGCCATTTTATGTAAGAGTCTTAGCTTCCATAGATTTTTTGCCCACAGGGGATCCTTGAGCCAATCCCCCATGGATACTAAGATATGACTATACTCATATTAGACATTGGAAATTCTCTGTTGTGAAATGTACTTTTCAAGGCTTTTGCAAAAATTTGTGTTTGTTACCTATTAAATTATAGAATGCTTTACATATTTTGAGTATGAACTCTTTTATGTATTAGAATCTTCCCTTAGACAGTGGCTTGCCTTTTTACTCTCTCATAGTATCTTGTGATGAAAAGACAATCTCTGTTTTAATGAAAATCAGTTTAGAAGTTTAACTTTATACTTTATGTTCTCCTTTCCTTTTAATAGTCTTTGTCTGACTTAGTCATGATGATCTCCTGTGTTTTCTTTAAGCTTTGTTGTTTTATCTTCTACTTGTAGAATTATAGTTCATCTAGAGTAAGTTTTTGTGTACATTGTGTGATAAAGGTCATGCTTCTTTTCTTTTTTCTTCTTTTTCTTTTGTCATGCTAGAGGGTTGAACCCAGGGCCTTGCTCATGCTAGGCAAGTACTCTACCATTGAATTGCACTCCTAGCCCCTTTTTAAAATTTTTCTTGAGATAAGGTCTCGATAAGTTATGTAGGCTGCCTTTGGCCTTGATCCTGTGATCCTCCTGCATCCGCCTCCCACGTCACTGGAATTAAGGTATGTGCCATGATGCCCATGTCTTTCTTTCTTTCTTTAATCCATGTGGATAAAAAAAGTTCATGCAGCACTTTTTGATCCCATTGTGTTATAGTGGGTCTGTTTCTTGATTCTGTTCTGTTCCATTCTTCTTTTTGTCCCTCTTTATGCACAGTTAGACCTTTACTCTAAGTCTTGATATATGTTGTACAAGTCCTCTCGAGAATTATTTTGGTTATTCTTGGCCCCTTGAATGTCCCATATATTTGGGAGTCAGTTATGGCTTTTCATCCTTGGAGAAGGACATCAGTTTGGGAGAGTCGCAGGTCAAGGAAAAAAAGGAAGATCCTCAGTTAGATGAATTGACACAGTGGCTGCAATAATGGACTTCCACATAAAAAAGATCGTACACTTGGTACAGAATCATTCTGTTGTACATAGGGTCGTTATGAGTCGACCTGACTCAACAGTGCCTAAAAACAAGTAGTTTTTATTAGGATAGTATTGAATCTGTAGATCAATTTGGGGAGAAATTTACATCTTTACAGTACTGTATTTTCTAGTCAGTATACATGGTATATCTTTCCATTTAATTTTAGTTGATTTTTCTCAGTAATGTGTAGTTTTATGTTGTTGTTGTTGTTGTTGTTAGGTGCCGTTGAGTCGGATACAGACTCATAGTGACCCTCATAGGGTTTTCAATGGCTGGCTGTTTCGGGATTGCCTTGGGAGTTGATCGCCAGGCCCTTCTCCCATTTTTGCGGTGCTGGGAATTGACCTCAGTACCTCAGAGACTGCAGTGCAGCACTCTACCAGCTGAGCTAAATCCAAGCCTGTAGTTTTATGTACAGAGGTCTTAAACCTTATGGATGTTTTTGATCTTGACTTACTGTATGTGGCAAGGGTCAGCAGGCTTTTTCTGTAGAGGGCCAGATATTGTAGGTTTTGTGAATAGGTGATCTCTATGGCAGCTGCTCAGCTGTGGACCCACTAGCTGTAGTTTGAACATCACTGAAATATGGTATTATCTTTGAGAAATTTTCCCTAATTCTTTGTTGTATTATGTAGAAATACATTTGACCTTATATATGGCAACTTTGCCAAATCCACATATTAATTCTAAGTTTGTTTTTCTCTTCTTTGGGAGTTTTTCATTTGGCAAGATATATATAAATAGTAACTTTTTGACTATTTTCAGATCCTTGTAATTTTTGTTTTCCTTGCCTCATCCACTGGCTAAGATCTTTGATACGTTGTTGAATAGAAATAGTCATAAGGTCAACCTTTTTGTTGTAAATTTTGTATCGATAATTTTAATTAGATTAAGGAAATACTCTTGTATTTCTGGTTTTCTAGGAGTTTTCATCATGACCAAGTATTGATTTTTTCTTTTTCATTGACATGTATTTATTATACAAAATAATGGGTTTCATTATGACATTTTCTTACATGTGTATGATGTACTTTGATCATATTCACCCCTGTTACCCTATTTTTCCCCCGATCTATTGGTCTCTTTCCTTTTCCCCAGTTGTCTCCCTTCTATTCTTCTTTCCCTCTTTCTTTCTTTTCTCTCTCTCTCTCTTTTTTTCTTTCTTTCTTTCTTTCTTCTTTCTTTTTAAATCTAGATTCCACATGAGAGAAAATGTAGTATTTATCTGAGTCTGGCTTATTTTACTTAACATGATGATTGCCATTCCCATCCATTTTCCTGAAAATGGCATAATTTTATTCTTTTTGACTAAGTAATACTCCATTGTGTATATATACCACATTTTCTTTATCCATTCATCTGTCCATGGGCACCTATGCTAATTCTGTAACTTGGGTACTGTGAGTAATGCTTTGTTAAACCTGGGTATGCAGGTATCTCTGTTGAATACTGACTTTTATAGTAAGTCTGTGTTCTGAATAAAGTCTCTTGAAGTTGGGCAAGCTGCCTCTTGCCTTGAACTCATGACCCTCCTATCTCAGCCTCCTGAATCTTTGAGATTACAGGTATGTGCCATGGCACCCAGCCCAACAACTTTTTGGTTAGGATTTGTGTGGTAAGTTTTTCCATCTTTCTACGCAGTCTTTTAATGCCTAGAGTCTTATTTCTATCATAAGTAGCATATGTTGTTAGGTGACATTGAGTCAGGTCCAATTCATAGTGACCCTATGTACAGCAGAATGAAACACTCCCCGACACTGAAATGCCCAACACTGCATCAGTGCTTCTCTGCTATTCATAGGGTTTTTGATGGCTGATTGTTTCAGGATTGTTTTGGGATTGGACTGCCACATCCTTGTCCTGCTTTTGTGGTTCTGGGGATTGAACCCAGGGCCTCAGGGCAGAGCTGCACTCTTACCAGCTGAGCAAAATCCCACCACATAGTTAAGTATTTTTAATCCAGCCTGACAGTCATTGTCTTTTAATTGGAGTATTTAATCTGTGAAGTTTTAATGTAATTACTTGGATTTCAGTCTCCCATGTGTTTATTGTTAGGTGCCGTCGAGTCGTATCTGACTCATCGACCCTTACAGGGTTTTCAGTGACTGATTGTTTTGGGATTGCCATGGGAATGGATTGCCACGTCCTTCTCCCATGTTTGCAGTGCTAGGAATCGAACTCGGGACCTCAGAGACTGCAGAGTGGCACTCTACCAACTGAGCTAAATCCCAGCCCTCAGTTTTCCATATTATTACCTTATTATACTATTTGTTTTGTATTGTCAGTAAAGTTATTCTTTTCAGTGATCTTTTTTACTTCTTGTCTTTCTGTACCTCCATGTGGGATTATTTTCCTTAAGTAGATCTTTTTGGTAGTTCCTTAAGTTTCTTGGCAATAAATTCTATTTGTTTGTCTGAAAGCATCCCTTTTCCTTCCTTTCCCTCCCTCCCTCCCTTCCTTTCGAGGCAGTGTTGCTAAGTTGTGTAGGCTGTATCTGGCCTTGAATGTGTAATCCTCCTGCCTCAGCCTCCCAAATTGCTGAGATTATAGGTGTGCATCTTGGCACCTGGCTAGAAAACAGTCCGTTCTCACTATATTTTTCATTTTTAAGGATTTTTTGATGAATATAGACCTTAGATTAGAAGTTATTTTTGTTCATCCTTTAAATTTATCGTTCCTTTCTAGGTCCATAGTTTCTGTCAGGTGTTAGGCATTAGTCTTATTATTCAGGGGTTAGGCTTAGTGTTTGATGTGTCGTCTTTTTTTCCTCAGACTTTTTAAAGATTTTCTGTCTTTGGGTTTTTTTTTTTGTTTGTTTTTGTTTTTTAAGAACTAGAAGGTTGAACCCCCAAGGCCTTGCACATGCTAGGCAAGTGCTGTACCATTGACCTGTACCCCAGACCCTGTATTTATTTTTTGGGATATGCTCTTGGCTAAGTTTTGGAGTTGCCTCTGATCTCAGACTCACAGTCTTCCTATCTCATTCTCCCAAGTTACTGAGATTATAGGTAGGTGCCTAGGCTTGTGTTTGTTTTTATCAGTTTTACATCATTATCTGGCTAGGCATGGTTTTCATTCTTTATTCGGTTTGGTGTTTGTAGTTGTTATTGTTAGGAGCCATCGAGTCCGGTTCAACTCACAGCCACCCTTCGATGGCTGATTGTTTGGGGAGTGGGTTACCAGGTCCTTTTCCCAAGCCTATGGCACCTGGTATTCCCAGGCAGTCTCCCATCCGAGTACTAATGAGGCCCAACCCTGCTTAGCTTCAGAGATCTGACAAGATTGGCTGCCAGGGTGGTACGGCTGTAGACTTGGTGTTTTTAGAGCTTCTTAAATTAATTACTTCATGCTTTCATCATTTTTGAAAAATGTGGCCACTGTCTCTTCAAATAATGTGTCTCCCTCATTCATTCTTCAATTTCTGGGAGTCCCATGAATGGTGAGGTTTTTTTTTCTGTGACCTGTTGTTGAGTGCCATCTCATAGTGACCCTGTGTACAACAGAATGAAACACTCCGCAACACTTTGCCATGCCTGGCACTATGTTAGTGCTTCTCTGCTATTCATAGGGTTGACAATGGCTGATTGTTTCAGGAGTGGGCTGCCAGGTCCTTCTCCCATTTTTGCAGTGCTCGGGATTGAACCCAGGGCCTTACTAGCACAGAGCAGCACTCTACCGAATTAAACCCCAGCCCCTTTCTGTGACCTGTGTTTTCTAATCTTACTTTTTTCTCTCTTTCATACCTATTTTAATGTAGATATGAAAATATACCTGTTTTACTTCACTCATCACCTTTTCTTACTAATTCATTTTTAAACCTATTAAATTCCTAATTTTAAGGACTGTATGTTTTGGTTTTAGGATTACCATCTGATTCTTTTTATAGATTCCAGGACTTTGGGATGAGTTCTCCATCTTTTAACCTATTTTAATGTCTATGCCTGGAAAACTCAGCTGAAGCTCCTTGAATCTGTTTCTGTTTTCTTTTTTCTCATGATTTTCCCATCTGTTCCTCTTTTCTCTTATGCCTGGTAATTTTTTTATTCAATGATGAATATCATGTATGAACAACTATTGGGTTTCTAAGTTGGGTTATCTTTCCCCAGAGACGTTTAGTTTTTTCTGGCAAGCAGCTAGCATGTGGGCATATCACCTTACTCCATTTGAGCTGGTCTAGTTCCCCTTTCCCCTTACCCCTGGGATATATTGCTTTTCTTGGGCCCTCAATGAAAAGTTTGAGTATGTCAGGCATAGGTACATCAAAGCCCCTCTTTCTTGGCAGACCCTGAATTTGAAATTTTGTTTTGCCAAAATTTAACCTTCAGCAGCACCTTTTTGAGTAGTTTTTTAGATCCCAGTAACACATGCAGTTTTGGAATTAGCAAATAAGGAAGGCAAATTATATTCAAGAGTATTAGATTCTCTCCTCTATGGGATCTTGGCATAGATGTGCTCCTTTGGTAATATTGGTCTCCAGTGTTTTTCTCCCCAGATAGTGAAACTGTTACAAAGCATAATCTACAGCTTCCTGTTTGGCCTGTTACTTTGAGAGGGAAATAAGCAAATGCTCTGAGGGGAAAAGCTTCAGGCAGAGCCAGCTAGCTTCAAGGCATTTATCTTTACTCTTGAATACTGACTGGATTGTTCTCTGATACCTTCAGACCATTTTCTGTTTGAGTGCTTGCTTATTTGGTTTTGGTATTTTATCCAGCTTATAGTTCTCAGAGGGAAGGTTAGCCTGATGCCATCTGCTGGTCCTTAGCTAGAAGTGCAAGTCTTAAGAGTCCTGGCACTTGAAACCCTGCAGTGTGATCCAGACTAGCGTTTGCAGCTTCACCTCTTCACAGCCATGTGTTTTGTCCACACTGAGCTCATTCTAGACTTTCCTCATATTCCTTCTTTCCTCCTCTCACAGTCCTCTCCACCCACCTCTCATTCCCACCAAAGTCCTGATTGTTCTTCAGCTAGCAGTTTCTTCTCTTGATTCCACACACCATTACCTACAGGCTCTTCCTCTGCTGCAGATTCACAGCACCAACTGAATGGCCATGGTACTGCTGATTTCATGGTGCATCATATAATAGAAACATTCTGCATTTTGCTTTTATCCAGTCAGATGAGGGCAGAGACTTTGGTGGTATACCCCTTTGTAGCCAGTTTGATTCGCTGCATATCTTGCAGGTTAAAGCATCTTCTGCCAGTGGAGAACCTGACCAAACAGTGGAGATGAGTGAGCGAGAAATTTTGGAAAGACAACAGGAAAATGTGAAAGCCATTCTGCAGGCATACCGTTTTACAGGTATATTTTTTTTCTGACCTGATTCATTTTGCACCTGTGTCTCCAGTGAGCTTGTTTGCAAGATATATTGTTAGTGCTGGACTTATTCATGAGAATTTATTTTGTACCCCCTGCCCTCATCTTATACACACAAAGCTGGCATGCTGATTTGTAGGCATATGTTTACCTGTGAGATTGACCTCTTTGTACAACATAACATAGGTTGGTGGTTGGCTTCTTGTTGCGTGCCATTGTGTCAAGTCTGACTCAGTGACCCTGTGTACAACAGAATGAAGTACTCCCCGATTCTATGCCAGGGTTGGCTTAGACCATTCCTTTTATCAAATCATCATTTGCCAGACTTCATGCCAGAACTTCTTTATTGCTGGCTGGCTTTATGGTACTGGTCAGAATTTGAATTCCTCAGATCTTTGTTTCATCATAAATAGGTTTATTCTCCCATCCATGCTACAAGAGGACTATGGGCAGACTGGGGACTATCACAGATATGACACTCAGGAGAAAAAGAATAGGTAAATTGAAAAGTTCAAAATATTTTCCTAGGGCCAGGTACGGTGGCACACACCTGTAATCCCAGCGGCTTGGGTGGCGGATGCAGGAGGATTGCAAGTTCGAGACCAGAGGCAGTCTGCGTAACTTAGTGTGATTGTGTCTCAAAAAGTTAAAAAAGAAGGGTGGGGGGCTGGGGGCGCAGCACAGTGGTCCAGCACTTGCAGAGCTTGCAGGCGCAAGGCCCTGGGTTCAACCCCCAGTACCGCCCCCCCAAAAAAATTGTTTTTTCCTCAATAATTTGATATTTAGGGTACCTCCCCCCTACCCCTTAGTTCTTCCTTGGTTTTAACATAACAACTCAGTCTTAATGTGAGCCACAGTCAGTGGGGGGAACCTATGATATCCATTCATTCAAGAACCATTTGTGGCCGGGCGTGGTGGCGCACGCCTGTAATCCCAGCAGCTCAGGAGGCGGAGGCAGGAAGATCGCAAGTTTGAGACTAGAGGCAGTTTGTGTAACTTAGCAAGACCCTCTCTCAAAAAAGTAAAAAAATGGGCTGGTTGCAACTCAGTGGTCCAGCACTTGCAAAGCATGCAGGTGCAAGGCCCTGGGTTCAACCCCCAGTACCAAAAAAAAAAAAAAAAAAAAAAGAACCATTTGTGCACATAGTGTTTGGAGGCCAGGTCCTGTGCAGGCAATGGGAAGCTTGGATGAGTAAGGTGCTACCTTTGCCTGGCACCTGTCAAAAGGTCTTGCCTCACTATTTGCCCCAGGGCTCAGTGGAAAGCTGACCAGCCGTGGAGTCTGTGTGTGCATCAGCACTGCCTTCGAGGAGAACCTCCTGGATTCCTACTTTGTGGACCTTGTCATAGAGAAACCACTCTGGATACACCACCACTCCATCCCAGTCTTCATTCCTCTAGAAAAGATAGCTGCAAAATACCTACAGACTAATATTCAGCACTTCCTGTTCAGTCTTTCCGAGTACCTAAATGCTTACTCTGGGAGGAAATACCAGGCAGATCGTCTTCAGGTATTTGGATAGGATTTTATGTACCTCTTTTTATGGGTCCCAGATAGACCTCAAAGGAAAACAAAGGGACAAGTTTCTTTTGTATTTTTAATGTTTTCTAATTCTGAGCCAGACCTTTCTATATTATATTTCTCTTATTGTTGTTAGGTGCTGTTGAGTCAGACCCAACTCATAGTGACAACAGAACCAAACACTGCCCAGCACTATGTCTGTTTTTCTGTGTTACTAATAACGTTTCCAATGGCTGGTTGTTCTGGGATTGTTTTGGGAGTGGGCTGTGAGAGCCTTCTCCCATTTTTGTGGTGCTGAGGATTGACCCTGGGCCCTCAGAGTGCACAGCAGCACTCTACCAACGGGTCTAAACTTCAGCCCGTATTATCATTCTAGTACTTGTTTATATACAGGCTATTTTCCACCCTTTTTACCCCTCATCCTTTTGAACTTTTGGATGATACTGAAGTGTGGGTCTTGAGTAGGGGATCATGTCGTCTTAATGGTGGTCCTCAAACTTCTATCACAAGATAGTGGAGCACAGTTGCTATTCTCTTAATTCAGCAGGGAATTTTAGAGTACCTGTGTGCCAGGCGCCCTGCTGAACCTTAGGTATAGATGCATAGTACCATAGAAGAATACTGTCCTGAGCTCTTTGTCTGCCCTCTTAGGGTAGCAATTGAGCTAAGTCTGGGGTGGAAAACAGATAGGAAATGAACGCAAACAGGGAATAAGTGACTCTTGTAAGCTTAGCCATTTCCCTTTCCTATGCATTCGGAATGATTCTGAACCTCCCAGTTGTCAGTGAAACTTGATCTGTGAATGCAGACTTGAGGTATCTTACCATAGCTAATAATTCCAGTGAAATTCTGGGCAAAAATGCAATCTCCCTCCACCTGCAACCCTGGCTATCACTTAGGAAGTACTTCCTGCCACAGACTCAAGGAGTCTTTTGTTGTTGTTTCAAGATGGAATTTCACATATCTGGCTAGCCTTGAACACCTGGGCTCAAGTGATCCTCCAGCCTGTCTCCTGAGTAGCTGGAACCACTGTACCACTGTGCCCAGCTTAGTTATTTGTTTTTAATTACTCCTTTTGAAAGGCCTTTTTCTGTTCCTCGTTTACTTCTCTGAAGTGTAATTAATGGTCCCTTTTCTGGTAGACCTGTTTGAAATATCACAACCAGTCCCTGTTGAACAGAAATATCACACACTTTTTTTCTTCCTCATCCCTGGTAGAATGACTTCGCAGCCTTTTTGACTGGACCCTTACAGAGAAATTCCCTGTGCAACTTGCTGTCAATTACTTACACAGTGGCTCTGGGGGGTCAGTCTTTCCAGTTTTGTGCCAGATTGTTGTATAAGGACCTCACTCTAACTCTTCCAACTGATGTCATCGTTACATATCAAGGTAAGAGGAAGGGTGCCTCCGTGAAGAAATTATGTGCTCTTGTTTATGCAAGTTGAGTTCAATAGATAGAATACATCTAGTGGATCGCTTGTTATCAGTTTTTCCTTTCCTCTCTGTAAATGGTAAACATAATTATCCTGGTATTCCTCTCTCTGCCTGAGTTCTTTTGGCTAATGATTTGTTTTCTTGGGAGACTCCATCTTGAAGACAGACCATTAAGATTGAGCCATAGGTTCATCTGTGGTGATTGGAGTCAAGAAAATCTCACTTCATCATGAAGCCAAATAGACACGATAAATTGGTGTACACTTAGCTTTCTAGAACATATTCTCTAAATGGGAATATTTCAGGACTGGCCAAGAGAGACTTTTTTTTAAAACATGTTTCAATTAAATGTGCCATAATAATGTGACATGGGCAATAATGAAAAAGTGGATAAAATGTTTTTAGGAAGCATAAGCGTTTTTCAAGGAGGGGGGCGGGGATGCTGAAACAAGATCTTATCATGCAATCCAGTGGGTCCTGAACTCACTGTGTAGCTCAGGGTGGTCTCAGACTTGCAATCCTTCTTCCTTGGCCTCCTGAGCACTGGGACTATAGGCATGTACTACCATGCCTGGTTCAGAAGGGAAAAATTCTGACGCTGCTATAAGTTTCACACCATAGGTTTCAGATTTCTCTGGGCAGAGTCAGTTTTAAGTCCCCAGTATCATGATTACATTGGTCCAGTAAGGGGCAGCCTCTCAGCTCCAGACCAGAAAAAGTTCCATGGGTCCAGAGTAGCAGTAAGCACGCTCTGATTCTCCCAGTTGCACTAAAGGAGGCTGATAGAATCTTGTTTTTAGGGACGGAAGCATTATCTACTTCACGGGAAGAACATCGAGCATCTCATGAAACACTGTTCCGTACAAAACCCCTGCATAAAGTGTTTGCTTCCTTTGTCCAAAAAGAAGAACAGCTGGATTTGAGCCTGGTCTCCTAGAACACTCTTCCCACTGGGAACACAACTGAAGTGAGCAAACTACGACTGCCATGGGCCCAGGCGAGAACCCGGAACCGAATGTTGTTGATAGGCTTAGACTCTGCTGTGGGAGGTGACACCTGCGTCTTCAGGATGGCAGGGTGCAAGTTTGAGTCCTTAGATGTCAGATTTTTTTGGACAGGTCTCTATAGTTGCCTGATTACTTGTTACGTGCGCAACATCATCTGTTCTTAGGTGTTGATTTGATCATGTATTATAGCTGACAATTGGAGTGGTTTGTAGGGTAATAGAGGACATTTTGTGAAAGACTAAAGAGTATTTCTAGCTTTTATAGAATCGGAATACTCCTGCCTTGTTTTCCTACCCATGATTTTTAAAAAGGAAGTTCTTAGAACCTTCTAGATATGTGAGGTAGGTGATATAGTTAAAGGAAGTGTGTTTAATTTTTGGTTGGGAATAGAAAATTCTAGGCTATCGTTTTTTAGGGAATATAGGTACTATGGGTAATAATTGGAGTTCTGTATATCTACCATTCTGTTTCCTAAAACATTTTAGGAGAGCTGAAGGTGTGGAGGCACTGTGAGAAAG
The DNA here is from genome assembly GCA_007922755.1 of Pedetes capensis. NCBI lineage: Eukaryota > Metazoa > Chordata > Mammalia > Rodentia > Pedetidae > Pedetes > Pedetes capensis. Next base: position 28,063 of record VMDO01009744.1, read on the forward strand.
TGTCAACCTGCCCATAAAGTACTTGTTGCAAAGGGAGGCAGACCCGCCCCCTTCATGTCTAAGCCCACCTGCAGGCGCCCAGGCTGTGTAATCTGTCCCAACTCCAAGGCCCTTTGGTGTATCTTTTCTCCCTGAAACCATGGGCCGCCAATATACTGGCACTTGTTCCTTGGCTTAGGGCCAGATGACAGCTGTGAAAACCTGTCTGGCTGGTGAAGTTCTCCTATTACAGTTTCTCTCCCTTTTTTGCCCAGGCACAGACACTTTACTATCTGAGGCCCAGAGCCAGAGTCAGGCTTCCCTCTACACTGGCCACTTCCTAGACCTCATGATCATGAGACACCTCTATGTGTGAGAGCTCCAGGAAGAGTGCAGGGGATAGCAAGCCAGCTTGGGCCATTCTTTAGAAGAAAGCCACTTAGAACAAAAGAGACTTCTCAGTTGAAGCTCTTGCCTTCTAGACACGTGGCTGGGACCAATAGTTTGAGTTGGCAGAGCATTCCATGAGATGCATTAACAGAATTGCCAAAAAGATCCACTCAAGTTGAGTAAAGCTTTTAATAAAACAGTCTTGTTCTTTATCAATACCTGTAAATTCTCTTTTAAAGCAGTAGCAAAGGCGACTGTAGCAAGAGCTCAAAAGGCAAGGCAATATCAGAAAGTGTTTTTAACAGGTTAAAAATATAAATGTAGAAGATCTGTTTATATATTTGTCTTTCAGAAATAACCCCCTCCCACCAGGTGAAAGGAAATATTGCACTTTCTGCTTTCATGACTAAGGTGATGGGGGTTCCAGAAGAACCTTTCAAGATTATCAGGAACATCAGTACGAGGGCTGTTTAACCTAAGTGGGACCATCTGGAGACAGCCAGGGCTCCAGTGGAGCTCTCTTCACAATGAAGAGCACGGCTGTCAGGTCCAGCCAGGGGCGGTGCGTTCTCCAGCGAGGTCTTGCCCTGCTGAGCTCTCCTCTCCAGCAGGGTTCCCTGCCCCATGCTCCCAACCCAGCAGCAAAGGCAGCTTTGTTCCACCTCTGTTGCATTCCTGCTCACAGTGGCCATGGCCTCTCTAGGGGAAGAAGGGCTGAGTTGGAACGGGGGCTCTGGAAGGACTGTTCCAGTTCTATGCCTAAGAGCCCTACTCTGGGGAAGCTACAAGCTCACTGAGGAGTAGTGTGGCCACCCTCAGAGCTCACACAGCCACAAACAAAGGAAGGCTTGAGGAGGTTTTTAACCTAACGTCGAGGGGAATGTGCACTTCAGGCATTTGGGAACATTGGGACTTGGTCATTTTCCTTTTCCCAAATCCTTTCTTCATTTCCAAAAAAGAATTCTCCTTTCCCACATGGTCCATCATGGGGCCAGAGGCTATTCAGGAGTTGTCCACCACCTGGTGGGGCAGTGTAACAGAGGAGCCATTGGGGAAGACAGCTGGCCTGTCCCTCCCCTTCAAGAAAAAAGTCAGTAGCTCCCCCTTCCCCTTCACAAAGATGGGACCTCTCCTCACAAAGCGGAAGCCGTACTCTCGGAGGATGACCTGCGTTTCTTCCACCACCTGCGTATGGAGAACAGAGTGACAGCTTAGGGTCAGCGAGAGAACCTCGACTGCAGTGGATGTAAGGCTTTAGATGGCTGGGGCTGAGAACCAGGCCAGCTAGTACTGACACTTCCGAGACGCACAGGTCCCAGTCAGTGCTGGGCCTGTGGAACGTGCCCCCAAACCACAGTGGGCACAGGGTGAGGGCCACAGAGCCTAGGGTGACTGGTCCATAGCATGCCACTCTCCCAACTGTAGTCCTCTCTCCCAGAAGGATAGCCACGGGTCACCCGTGTGGTAGAAACTTTGACTCTCTCCTTCCCTGTCCCTAGGCCCATTTTATGGAGCTTTTCTGGCAGACCCAGCCGATACACAGATCAAAGTCACTTCGGCAGAAGCTGCCATGGGCACAAGATACCAGGAAGTTCATGCTAAGGGCCGGTTCTTCTCACCCAGAACTTAAACCAAAATGTTGCGAATGGGTTGAAGCATTTTCTGCCTTGCGTCAAGGGTGTAGAGGCCTCTGCGTGCTCCTCATCTCCCAGCACTGCTGGCTCCACCAGGGTACACAGCAGAGCACACACCTTGTGCTTCTGTTCTGTTCCTGGCATCCTAGCATGTGCACAGTTCTGTGACAGAACATACCTGAATGTTGCCCATGACGCCTGTGGACTCCATCCTGCTGGCCACATTGACTGTGTTGCCCCAGATGTCATAGTGTGGTTTCCGGGCTCCAATGACACCAGCCAGAACCCCTCCTTTGTTCATGCCTGGAGTAGAGGTGGAAAGTTCAGCACAGCCACACACCAAGCCTTGCTTACCCTCTAAGAAGCTAGCAACTCTTTCATAGGATGTCACCTGATTCCTACCACAAAGCTCCTGATTATTTAACACACATCCCCTGTTAAAAGCCATCTCTAAGCTACTGGAAGGCAAAAATCATGTATTTATCCTGTCCCAAATCCTTGGCAGATGTCAGCACATCCAATCTACTAGCTGATTAATTTACTCAAAACAGTAGTGGCCAGCATCTCTGTAACACACCTATTTCAAGTTCTTGTGACCTCACCCAGAAGTGAGACATCCCCCCGCCCCCCAGCAGGGGATAGCAAGTGAGTCTCTCACAGGGCAGGCTAGTCTGGGAGGAGTAAAGCCCTCAGCAGGCACAGAAACCTTCAAAAGTTAGCAGACCACCTTGCCGTTCAGGCTGGGTTCACAAGGCTGGGATGTCAGTGTAAGCAGTTAGGGACAGGTGTAACTAAAGTTTCATCGTTTGGGCTTTTTGACCATCTAGCCAAGATTGGACTAACATCCTCTTGTCCCCTCCAGCTCTTTGAGTATGTGACCCTTCCTACCCTCACTGCCCCCAGCCTTCCTGAGCCTCTGTTCTGACCCACAGAGCACCAGAGGGAGCACAGCCAGAGCTCTTACCTATGCGCAGCATGAAGTTGTTGAAGGACTGGTTGTTGATGTTTGTAAGTGTATCCTTCATGGCTAGTGCAAAGTCAGCCAGGTCTGCCAAGTGCTGCCAGCGCTCCTTGTCTGACTTTTCTTCCTGTGTCGAACAGTGTTTAGAGCATCAGGTGCCATCTGGGCCATGCCTATGGCAGCCTGTTAGGCTCCTTCCTCCCCACGGAAGCAGTGGTGGGATGGTGGCCCTTACACCTGGTCGTTAGCATCCTTCTTTCCTTCCCCTAACAAAGGAGTCAGCAACATCTTTCGTTCCAGCATGTGGTGTGAGCTAGAGTTCACACAGCTCCTTAGGACGAAGGTATAAAGCCGACTGGGCCATGATTGTGAGCGGAAAGACAGACCCTGCCCAACTCAGTTGCTGCTTGTCTGCCACGTACCCAATCACGAGGCAGGTCTCGCCACCACTCTGAGCCTGCTTCAGCTTTGTACTTGTCCTTGTTTGGATTCCTCCACAAGACTCTAAGCACTTGATGGTGATGACCCCCCTACAGCCTGCTTGGTTAACCCCATCCAGACTGTGGAGATGGCATCATGGGGCAGAACTAAAACTGGGGGGTGTTGTTTTAAGAACTGCACTTGGCACCAGGACCCCCACAACTCCTTTCCTAATCTGGGCACCAGTCGGCTCTACAGATCTGCTTTAGCTCAGCAAAACAACAGGCAGATAGCAGCCTGTGAGTTCTCAGGGATCTTATTCCAGAATTATTCCTGCTTCCCAGTTCTTATGAAAGGATCAAGCCTGGAGGGGCCATGGCCACTGTGCCCAGAAACCATCTTGAGCCCATGCTATGGAAAAGTAATGGGGGGTTGTGTGTATTGTGCTGCTGCTGTGCTCATTAGGCTTTCTTAGTGAACCCTCTTATATCTTCCCTGAGTGTGCTGGTGGTGTGGGTTTCGATCCTTTGCACAGCAGTACTCAACAACTTCTCACTAACTCTCCTGTCTCATTGCAGGTCTGCCCGGGCTGCCTCTTGCCCCTGGGCAGAGCTACATCTCCTCCCTAGCCATTGAGTTACCCTGTTAGTTATCTAACAAGTTTCGATACCTTGCTGGAGCTGGTAAAGCCATTGGTGTTGACATCTGGGGTGACTCCTGAAGCTGCCATATAGGTGCTGCCGATGGTTTTGATCTTGGTGATAACCCGGAATTTGGGATTGTCCAGGAGCTAAGGGCAGGATTAAGGAAAGAACTGTCAGCAGAATCAAGGGAGATAAATGAGCCAACTAACAGATTTCTCTCTCTACAAGGATCCCACAAAGCACCCAAGAGATTCTTTCCTCTAACAGTGTTCCTTATTCAGTGCGAACCTGCCACCTGATCCTTGTCAAACTTCCTAACATTCTGAGCCTTTGTTTCCACAATCTTAACCCTAAGGTAAAACTGCCAGGCGCCTGGGCTGGTTGAGCATGTATATGAAAGCATGTTTCCCTCTATGTAAGTTACCCAGTAGTGTTTACTGAATCTGATTTGAGGGTGGAAGGCATTGGGGAGGCTCAGCGTCATGTTTGGTCAGTCTTTATCCCATGAACTTGCAGGGAATTTCCCAGGCTTCCCCCTCTCCCCACAGACCCAGCAGTTCCAGATGTCCATAAAGTCTGTATTTCAGGAAGGGGCTCATCTGGGAAATGTAGCCAGTCTAGCGAAACTCTCACTTCTCTTTGACTTCTGCAGCCTGCCTTGGGATGTAACGTGGGAGGGACAGGACGGTACTCACAGAGTCAAAGTCAGAGATGATCTCATTGAGGAAGCGTAAACACTCAATGCCACCGTTATTGATGCTCTCTTCAGTATAGAAGTCAGCAAAGTTGGGCAGGGAGGCAAACATGACTCCAATCTCATCGTAAGACTGGCTGTACAGCTCCTAAAAAGAGGCCCAGATGCTCAGAGGACAGCTGCCTGATGGCTGGGGAATGAATGTCTCCCCCACCATGCTGTGCACTTGGCCTTTTGGACCCAGACCTCTGATTATTCCAACCTGAATAATTAGAAAACAGCTCATCTCAAATCTGAATGGATGAAAAGTAATTTTCCTAGGTCCTGTAACAGCCAAGCTCTGAGGAAGAGGGTTCACGGGAGCTGGGAACTACCATGTTTCAGAAGGTCAAGGAGAAAGGAGGGCTCTGACTAGGCCTTGTCTTCTGAAATGGGGCCTCAGCCCTGTGGCCTACATGAGCAGTGCTGATTACAGTGTCCTTTAGAACAGGCCTGGGAAATTCTCTTTTGTTAATATTGCAACCTGCCTGGTCCACAACCCCAGTTGTGAGAAGGTCTTGGGCCCATAAGGGCTCCCTGGAAGGAAGAGCAGATGGAGACAAAGGGTCCCATGGCTCCACCCTCTAGACCCCACCTCATCTCTCTTCTTGGACCCCAGGAAATGGCGTGCGACATGCTCAGGCAGCATGTTAGTGACCAAAGCCTCATTCCATCGTCGCATCTCATAGACACGTTCCTTCTGATCATGGACCTCGATCTTCCACAAAAACAGTGTCCGCGCCAGTTTTTCCACCTACAGAGGCATAGGCAAAGTGTATGCTCTAACGCTGGCTGCTGGGTGGAAAGATGAAATGCCGGGGAAAACTGGGAGGCCTAAATGGCAAGAGAAGACCGACCCTGAAAGGATTCACCTGGTCAAAATGCCTCCCCCAGCTGCAGTGCTGATCCCGGCCTCTACGGCACAGTGGAAATATGAGAAGCCTTCCATATGTATGGGGCGTCCTGGGACCTAGTTTTAGCTGTGTGTCTGAGGAGTGGGCCGAGGGGGATGTCTCAGCTCATTGTGGGGTCCCCATTTCCAGCAGCTCCACTGGGTACAGAAGTGGCTTGGGAAAGCTGTACTTTCCCTGATAAGCCACTGGGGGGCAGCCGAGCTAACATGGAGTCTTTGTATAGGTACTCCTTCCTCTCCTTTTTAACCAAATAAAAACCTTGTTAGCTCCTTTCCCATCTGACTCCCTAGTTAGTGCATTAGTGGCCCCCATGCCAGGATGAGTAGAGGCCCCCCTCCCCCACCCCATGCTTCCTTCAGCCTCCTGGAGGACAAAGAGGTGAGGGACTCTTCCTTATGTGCGAGAAACCAGAGAACAGAGATGGCAGTGGTTTGCCCAGGCATGCACCACTTTGGGTAAAGGAACTGTTGTTCCTTAGGAGCCTGGGTTTTTGGGTCCTGAAACTGCTTCTTGGGGGCACCTGGTGAGTGTGGGCACAAGACAGGACGATGTCTGGCACTCACATGGCGCGAGAAGTAGTAAAAGCTCAGCATCATGATGATCATCATCACTGTCATCGAGTACTTCGAAGGCACCAGGGGCAGCCTGCCGGGCAGACAGGAAGGGACCTGAAGGAGCGCCTGTGCTGCCTTCACAAGGGGGCTTCTCACTAGGTCAAGGTGCTTCCTGTTAGTTACCCTTGGTCAATCCCTCACATGGAGTCCAGACCCTCCCGGGGCATGGGAGCTGCCTTAGGCCACTGGGCTTCTAACAGCTGGCCAGCCCCAGCCTCTCCTGGCTGCATGGGGTGTTCACATCAGGCCTGCTGCCCAGATGCTTAGTAATTGCTGCCGTACCTGACTAATCTCAGAAGTAGCTAACACCTTGTTAAGGCAAGACTAACATCACAGTGGTGGGACTTCACAGTGATGAGGCCAGAGCACAGTCTTACCGTGGCTTTTTGTAACTTTAATCTGTACCTTTCTTTGGAGGTTTGTTGTTGTTGTTAGGTGCCATCGAGTCGGTATCCGACTCATAGCGACCCTCTGTTCAACAGGGGAAACACTATTGTTAGTGCTTCTCTGCTGTTCACAGGGTTTTCAATGGCTGATTGATTTTTGGGAGGGGGTGAGATTAATTGGGAGGTTTAGCTAATTTCAATTAATGTGTAGAACTCAACTGTATGAAGACACTGCGATTTATGTATCCATTTACTACTGCTGTCACTTAGGTTGTTTCTGGGTTTGTGTGTGTGTGTGTGTGTGTGTGTGTGTGTGTGTGTGTGTGTGTATTATTAAACGATACTACATTCTTGTACATACACCCTGAAATACATATCATTGGAGGACGTGGCAATCCACTCCTGAAGCAATCCCCAGTCAGCCGCTGAAAACCCTATGAAGGTTGCTATGAGTGGGACTTGACTCAATGGCACTTAACAGCAACATACATATGTACATCATATGTACATGAATTTCTATGGGATATATATATATGAATTTCTATGGGATATATATATATATATATATATATATTTCATGTATATATGTTTGTGTATATACACAAGAGTGCCAAAAAAATTATATACACTTTAGGGGCTATTACTACCTTTCTAAGTTGAATTATAGGAGCAATGTGTAGCATGACATTTACTTAAAAGGTGGCATTAATCAAATGAATGCTAGTGCTACCATGTGACAGGCAGGACAGTCAGAAAATGGCAGAGGCATGGTAGTCCTCTGAGGAGCACAAGACCATTTTGAAGGGTTATTTGAAATTTAAGAACACTGGAAATGTGGTGATAATGGAGGATGCAGCAGAACCTCCAACACACCTAACCGCCACATGCACTCAGGATAAGCGTGAGGTGCATGGTACCATGTGTGCTGGTCACAAGGGAAGATGTGGGAGGCCTCACATAGCAACAAGTCCTGCTTCTGCTATGGTAACCACTTTGGGCACTTCTTGTAATTGCAGAGGTCAAATGTGACTTGTAATTCATCTTTTGTTACTGGTATATATTGACTATTACAATTTTAAATAGTTTTTTCCTTCTTAAAATATGTATACATTTTTTGGAACCCTCTGCATATGTAGGAGCAGAACTTCTGCGTCATTTTCACCTTGACTACATAATTCTAAATCGTTCTCCAAGGTGGTTGTAATAATTTACACTTCCACCAGGAATTATCACTGAATTTGATATTATCAGATTTTGAAGTTTTTTGCCAAGCTGGTACGTGTGTAATGGTATTTTTGTATGGTTTTAATTTGCATATCTTAGTTATTTAAATGCCCTTTGTGTATTAGTGGCCATTTAGACTTCTTCTGTGAAGACCCTATTCAAGTCTTTTACCCATCCTCCATAGGTAATATCTTTTTTTTTTATTATTTTTTAAACTTACTTGAAGGTTTATTTAACTCAATCAAAATTCTAAAACTTTAGAGTTAGAAGGGACTTAAAGAGAATTTCTGGTTCAGTGTCCTCAAGAGATGAAACAGACTCAACAAAACTGCCCGGCCTATAACCCCACAGAGCATTACTGTCACAGGTAGGAACCTAAGTCTTCTACTTGCAGTACTTGTAGGGCTCTTTCTTCATTTTCTTGCCACCTGTCTGTCCTGCCAGCCAGATAAACACAGCTGTCATCCACCTGGCAATCCTCACCTCCACGCAGCCTCCTTGGCCCACCTTCTCCCCACAGTGCCCTATTCTTCAAGTGCACTGTCATCAGCGCAAGAGAGAGCTGGATGTTCAGGTCCATGCTAGACTCACTCTGCCTCTGCTCCTGCCCGCCTAGAGAAACACAGGCCAGCTTCTCTAACTCGTCCACCCCAGATCAGGGGCCTTCAAAAGGGTGAGATCCTGGGGTGCTGGCCTACTGAAATCCCTGTCTCTCTAAGAAGGGCCATAAATGCAGCCCAGGAGGGGAACACAGTGGCCCTTACCTGTCAGTGCCATTGAGCCCAGGGGTGGAAAATACCTGCATCTTCTCTAAGGCCACCACAGGAAAGCTGTAGAATACATAATAGCACACTCAGGCCGTATCTGGGTACAGGAGGCTGGTGCCCAAACACTGAGGTGTCTCAAATCTTTACGCATGAAGAAGGAAAATTCCTATCCCCAGACCATAGCTGATCATTGACAAGTCATGAACCCTGTCCCATGCAAGCCTTTGATAAGCCAAGGCAGAAAACTACCTCATGATCTGGGGCTGGGGCTGGGGGTGGAAGGAAGGAGACCATGCAGATCCCCAATAAGGCTTCATCTTACTCATGTTCCTGAAAGCGTTTGTGGTCGTATTCATCAAAGATGGGGCACCAGGCATAGAGGTTGATGGCAGCCACTGCGCCTGTGACGAGCAGCATTAGTGTGAGCTTCACCATGTGGCTGACCTGGACCAGCATGATGGTGGCGATGAGGGACAGCACGGCGACGTAGTTGTAATACTTGGGGTTCTCCAAGCAGCCGCCCTCCAGCTGCATCCCAGCTGTCCCGTTGTAGGGTCCCCTGTAGTACTGCAGACAGCTAAGCTGGAGGCCAGGGCAGTTGGGAGGGGAACAGGGGCACAAGGGAACAGCAGCCAAGGGTCAGAGAGGGCTAAGCCACGGCAGGGCCACTCAGCTTCCCCTGGCCACGCGGCTCCCTCTGAAACCCCAAGATGGTTGGGGAAACTTACCAAGGAATAATCATACAAAAGTTAGTGACTGCTACTAAGCGCTTTATCACAGTCTCATTTATGTTCAGAAAAGTTCCCTGAGTGTTTTTAGCAGCGCCCCCGCTTTACACACAGCTCCCAGAGGCAGGACCTGCCTGAGCTGCAAAAATGGTAAAATGAGAGCCAGGAGCCAGGACTCCAGGCTTCCATCCTAACCTGCTGGTCACACCATATCGTCACTGCAGGGGTGCTATGGGGCTGGCCAGCCGGCCTCCACTCACAGTCTCCCTGTGGTGACAGCCAGTCTGCCCCACCTGTCTCTGTGGGAGCTCACTACCTTCTAGAGTCTGTTCACCACTTCTGCCGCTGGGCAGATGTAGTCAACAGAAAGCGCGTCCATAAACAGAGCAAAACCTTTATGTGTAACTTGCGGTTCACCTGGCTTCGGGTGAGGTCTTGGCACATAATTCCAGCACTTGCAGAATCCCCATACCCCACAACCCTGATTTTTCACCCCTCCACATGTCATAGCATCTCCAGATGTCCTGGAGGGTATCTGTGACCCCGTTAACAGCAGTCTCCAGACCAGGGCACCAGAACCAGGTGTGTTCTGACAAGGGGTCAACAGCTTTTCTCTGCCTGGAGGGCACCACGCCACCCGGAGGCAAGGTTGGCCCAGGAGCTCCTAACTCCTTATCCAGTCAGACTTCAGCCCTAGAGCTTCGCACTTATATTACTTCCAGAATAAGTCTCCATGCTGATTGCATGTTATTCCTGTGCTTATATTATTGGTGGAAATACAGAAAATAATGTAACATCATACTTGAAAAAAGGACTTCTTAAGAGAGTATGTATGGTCCAGCCCAGGTGGGAGGAGGCTGGGATGACAGACCATAGAACAGTGACAGCTCTTAGCACTCGGTGCCCAACAAACACCTGGTGGCTCTAAATGAGCAGATCTGGGCCTCCAGCTCCCGTCCCTTCTCCCTAGGAAAGCAGCTAGCTGTCCTCTCATGGGACCCCCAGGTTTCTCCATGAACACAAGGGGACCTTGTCTCCCTCAAGCCACCAAGGCTCTAAGGCTATGTCCTCACCAACTGACCTCCAGGAAGGTGGAAGAGGTTAACTTCCCTGGCCCCGATGAACACCATGCATTAGCTCTACTGTAAGGAATGCTTCTGGAGAAGGACCTGGCAACTCACTCCCAAAAATCAACCCACCATTGAAAAGCAGAGAAGCACTGACCATAGTGTTTTGCCTGTTGTACGCAGGGTCGCTATGAGTCACACACTGACTCAATGGCACCTCACAACAAGGAATGCTACAGATGCCCAGAACACTTAGGAGTACTGCAACCCTGAAGCAGTGAGCTACGGAGGAACGGAAACTCAGGCCTGGGATTTAGAACTGCTGCAGTTCTTTCTGTGTTTTTGCAGTACTGGGGGGTTGAACCCAGGCCCTCACGTATGCTAAGCAAGTACTCCACCACTAAGCTGCATTTCCAAGCCCTTTTTGATTTGTTAAGACAGGGTCTTGCTAAGTTGCACAGACTACCTCTGCCTGCCTCCTGAGTTGATGGGATTATAGACGTGCCCGGCAGAACTGCTTCAATTCTTGATTTGACTGTCACTGACTAGCTATGTGACCTAAACCAAGTGAACAAAGTTTTCTGAGTCTTAGTTCCTTTATGTGAAACTGGAGATGCTGATACATCTAGCCCAGGACTGGGTGCAAGGGACGAGGCTCTGGGGCTTCGGGAGAGAGATCTGCAAGGAAGCAAGCTGGTCTCAGGGGTGCCCTGAACAAAAGCAAGGAGACCCCTTCACTTGGCTGGGATGGAGAATCGGTTCAAGAACCTAAGTACCCCTCTGAACCCGTGGCAGAGGAATGGACTGACTGCTCGTGCTGCCAGTGCAGAGCCCTCCTTGCTCAGGGACCAGGTGCCCCTTCCAGAAGGAAGCAGGAGCTCACCATATCCACGACGTTGGCCATGACCAGAATGAAGATGGCCAACATGGCCCAGGTGTTCCTAGCCCAGCGGGTCCGGTCGATCCAAGCCGAGAATGCCACAAGCTTCTTTGGAAAGGCCTAGAAGGAATGGGATTTCCAGGGCATGAGCCCTTGGCTGCACGACATCCTGCAGACACAGCTGCTGACCACTTGTTCCCATGTTCTAGTCGAAGCAACCTAAGAAGCTCCTGAGGGTCCCTCAAAACTGGCAGGGTAGGGCCAAGCGCAGGAGGGCGCAGGAGCCAGGTGCTGCCATGGTCCCACATGTGTGTGACTCCAGCCTCCAGGACACAATCCCTGGCAGGGTAGACACACTGACCATCTCAGAGAGGAAGCTCCAGGGCAGGGAATAATTTTCAGGGCTAGCTGCCTGCCTAGCCACCTCCCCCTGCCGTCCCTGGGTCAATACACCTAAATTCCCCCGTTACCTGGCCTGCCATATTAGTTTTCTTAAAACATTGCTTTTCCCTTACCATTCTGATCAAAAAGTCTGCCTGGCACCTGAGCACCTGTAGGAGAAAGTCTTAATCCCTTTCGTCTGGCTTTAAGATCCTTCACAGTGGAAGCCAGCCTACCTTCCAGGCGGGTCTCCACTGCCTTTCTGCCCAGGTTGCCCTTATCTGGCCTGCCTTATGCCACGGCCCCAAAGAGCCCGCCCCCAGCGGGTGCTCTGCTCAGAGGATGGATGTGTGGGTGGAGAGAGAAATGGCTGACCCATCCTCACAGGAGAATGTCAGGATTTGACAGGAGGCCTAACGCCATCACCATCCAGCTTCGCAGGGAAGGCCACTGTCTTCCAAAAGCCTCTGAGACCCACAGGAAAGTGCCTCTCACCCTGGGAAAGATGGCAGCCAGTGAGCAGATGGTCAGGATCAGGAGCAGAATTTCCCCAACCACGAAGGTCACATAGTTTGTCATCAGCCTGTGGCAGAAAGAAGATGACTGAGGAGGGGCCCAGAGGAGGAGTGAAGTTGGGTGAGGGACCTGGAGAGTACAGGGGGGAAGTTCTGCAGAAGTTTGTGCCCAGAGGTTCCATGTGACGTGAGGGAACTGTGGCCCTGGCCATAACACCAACCCAGTGCAGGGCCTGGAATGTGCCACCTCCCAGCTGCAACTGTCCACTGGGAAACTTCCTAGGGATGGGAGGGTCACAGATGTGGAAACAGCCCAGCAATAGTTTGGGGAGGGGTTGTAGCTGGGTTGAAAACACAGTTTGGGATGGAATACGGAAGTCGTGCCCAGTGCTGCCAAGCCACCCTCTGCGCAGAGCCACAGTGCCCAAATTCCTTCCACACCTATTTCATCCCCTTCCCGGGGGAAAGCATTCATCTCCAGACCTGCCTCTCACTTATCCCATTGCACTGCTCCATGGGGGGTGCTCCTGCCAAGAGCCCCAGAAACCTGTGATACTAAATTCGATTAGTGGTCACCTCTTACCCTTCCTTGACACATTTTCTGACTAGGTTTGCAGAGTCTTTTCAGTCCCTGTTTGTTCTTTTCTCTCCATCTGGCCACGCTGCTATGATGTGGCACAGGCCTTGGCCCGCCTCTTCCGCCCACACTCTCCCTTGGTGACCCCAGCAAGTCTTAGCTCCCCATGCACCCTATGAGGGGGGACTCCTGAGTCTGCATCTCTAGGCCCATCCCCCACCAAGCCCCAGATCCCATACTCAGCCGCCTCAGGACAGAGTCTTGTAGGTATCTCACACCCAACATGGCCCAAACCAAGCTCCTGATCTTTGCCTCTCCAAAGCTCCTCTTCCTGTGGTCTCCACCTTGGTGAATGGCAAATCTGTCCTGCCAGTGGCCTGGATCAAAAACCTTGGCAATGTCCTTGACTCCACTTTCACACTCTACAACCAATCTGACAGTTTTATCAGCTCTAGTTGCAAAATACATTCAGAATCCATCTATCCATCAATAAAGCTCAGGCTCTGTCTCCCCATCTCCCTTCCCTCTAACTTCAGCCTGGTCCAAGTTGCCACAGGGCTTGTCTGGGCCACTGCCATCATCTCTTACCTGGTCTGTTTCCGTTCTTGCACACTACACTCTGTTCTCAGCACAGCCCGGGTGCCCTCTCAAAAACGTGCTCAGCATGTGCTTCCTCTGCCTGGATCCTTCAGTGGCTACCCATCTGGGGCATGGAAGCCAGTGACCTGACACAGCCTCTGAGGCTCTCTCTGTCCTGGCTCCTCCCACCTGATGCCCTTGTCCAGCAGCACTGACCCCCTCAAGGTGCCTCCAGAGGTCTGACCTACTGCTGCCTTGGACGTCTACCTGAGAGGCATCCCCAGATAGCCGAAGGCCCACACCTTCCTCCGCAGGGCTTTCCTGAAAGACCACCTGGCCAGTGAGGTGTGCTCTCACCATCCTATAAAACATACAAACAACAGAACTGCTGCCTCCTCTCCTTGCTTTGCTTTTATCTGTACCACTACCTACCTATATCCTGTAGTTTTTTAAATGTTTGGGCCTGTCTTCCCCTACGAGAATACACATCCCATGAGGGCAGGGATTTCTGTACGTTTTGTTTACTGCCGTATGTCCAGACCTTAATCCCCAGGCACAAAGCAAAATAAAGATTTGTAAAATGAATGACTCTGATCTCATGAGTGTAGAGAGTTGGGCGGGTGGGGACCATCATTCTCACTTGACAAATGAGAAACTGGTGCTCTGGGAGCCTTCAGCGACCTCCTGCAGCCCTACTCTAGAACCTAAGAGAGTACGGCTAACCCCAAGGCTCTTTGTTGTTGTTGCTGGGTGCCATCAAGTCGTGTCTAACTCATAGTGAGCCTATGTACAACAGAATGAAACACTCCATGAGACTGTGCCGTGCCCAGCACTATGGCAGTGCTTCTCTGCTATTCAATGGCTGATTGTTTTCGGATTGCTTCAGGAGTGGGCTGCCACATTCTCCCATTTTTGCGGTGCTGGGGATAGAACCCAGGGTCTCAGTGCAGAGCCGCGCTCTTCCAACTGAGCTAAACCCCAGCCCCCAAGGCTCTTAACAGCTTCCAAACCAACCCAAGCAGGGCTCCACACACACTGCTCGAGGATGGGGGGTCCTGTGCAGGAGGGAGCTGGGATCGTGTCATGAGCCTGGGAAGGTGATCATTATTCTTTGTGGGGGGCTCATAGCTGAGCTGGGACCCTGGAACACCCCGCCTCGCCCTAGAAGACCTGCAGCTGAGGACGTCGGTCTACACCCAGAGCCCAAAATCTAGCCAAGAAAGGGAAGCTGGGTTGGCCCTAGTGACTAGAGTTGAGGTAGTGTCCCCATTCTTGTCCCCAGGACCCTTCTGGGACACATCTAGCCAAGTTCTATGTCCCCCTGGATGCAGCTGTCCGCCAGCTTTCCAGGCTCTGCTGAGACCCCCATTCCGGTGCTAGTGCTGCTCCAGAACCCAGGCGCAGAGAGAAGGGGGCAGGGAGCAGAGGCCTGCACCCCGCTATCGCTATCCGGCTGCAGCTAAGATGCTGGCTCCCACCCACCATGGCCTCGGGAGCCCCTCGCCTTTCTCCTGGCCCGTCAGCGCCCCGGCCCTCACCAGGGGTCAATGAGTATCTCCACCAGCGCGGTGCAGAGCAGGACCACGCAGGAGCAGCTGAAGGCCGCCCCGCTCTGCTTCTCCTTCTCCACCGAGTAGCGCGTTTCCATCTCTGGGTCCATGAACCGCATGGTCAGGAGGAAGGTGTTTCTCTTCTTCACCCTGCGGGGGAAACAAGCCCCGTGAACCACAAATGCCCCATCTGCCACGTCTTGGCAGCCGTTTCCTGCACCTGCCTGAGGGCCCGCGAGGAGCCGGGCTGCGGACCGCAGCAGGGGCCACTTACACCTGCGCAGACTCTCGCTCCAGCAGGGCCTCGTTGAGCAGCTGGTTGAGCTCATGCTCGTCCTCAGAGGCATCCACCACGCGGTCCGCGAGGTCCTGGAGACGCAGCCTTCGGCGGGGGTTGGGGAATGAGGGGTTGTCGGCCTGTAAGCCAAGGAGGCAGGCAGTGTGGGGGGAGGATGTGGGAAACACATGGTGGGAGGGGAAACAGATCACAGCCATGAGCACCAGTCCCTTTGGCTCTAGCAACCATTTCCCAACAGCCTTCCCAATGCCGCCATGTGGCTCTATCCAGCTTGGCTCTAGACCCACAGCTCTAGTCCTGCCTGGTGTCCCCGAGTCCCCAGCAGGCTCTGCAGTGGCAGTCCCCTAGTGGCAGTGTGAGGGACTAGCCCTCTGGTTCCTGGGCAGGAGACAAGTCCAAGGTAGATTCTGAGCTGGGCACTGTGGTCCCAGGGCATCCTGCTGCTGGGTAGGAGTAGGGGCGTCACATGAAGCCCAACATACCAACATCATTGGGGTCGTGAGTCACCCCCAGCCCTAGGACCTATGGGAGCAGTTAGAGGAACTCATGTCTGGCTCATTTTGGAGAGGAAGATCGCCGCAGGGAGTGCTGGGGAGAAAAGACGTGTGGCTGACACTCAAGGGGACAGTGGGCGGAGCTGGGTTATCTGCCACCATTTTATTCCCTGTCGCAAAGGAAGAGCATCAGCTCCAGAACCTGAACTCAGGCAGGGGCCACACTGCTATCCGAGTGGCAGCAGGCCGGGCCTGTCAGCGCCACGTGGATGGGCCCCAGAGCACACGGGAAGCCACAGCGGTAACGCCGGGCGGGAAGCGCCACGCTACCGCTTGCCAAGCTTGACCCAAATAATCTGTGTCCCCAGTTCCATTTTTCTCCTCTGTAAAATGACACGGATGGCCTGTTCTGGCCGCAGGAGCCGCATCCATGGAACACGTCCTGGAGCAGAGCAACAGTGGCTCACGGTCAGAGCGAGCAGCCAGCCTGTGCAGCCCACCTCTGTGCCTGGCAGTGAGTTATGCAAGTCTATGCATCCACTCTCCACGGAGAAAATCACAAGAAGGGGAAGTTACCGAATGGATGCTCCAGCAAGAGGCAGCTTATGTTAACACCCGTCTACCTTCTCCTGCAGTGGCTGACCTAAAGGCCTTGTGGAAAACTCCTGTCTCCTTGCCCAGGGAGACTGATAGTGCCACCACTAGCTGTCAGCTACCTTGGCAAAGCAAGGACCACCTGTGTCACACTCAAGAAGCTTTTTAGTAACAGGCAAGTCAAGGTTGTCTCCTAAGATGCACCCCAGCCTCTGGGAAGCAGGCCCACTCTTACTTCTGTGGGCTTTGGAAACGCCCCCTCTGTGCACGGATCTTGTGAGGTGTGACCTGGCCAGAGCCGCAGGGCCGGCCCTGAAGTCCTGGTCCTGCACAGGCTCGGATCCTGCAGTTTTCCATGGACGTCCTCCGTGATCTCCAGCCAAGAGGACTCTGTGCCATCCGAGCTGGACGAGGCCTCAGGTGAGAGCCTTGGAACTGCCCCTCCCACACCCCATGTGACTGACGAGGAGACCCTGACATTGTCTAAACGTGGTCACAGCAATGAAAAGAGGCAGCGTTCAGGCCAGCGGCCAAGTCTCCCACCCTAAGGCAGGTGGGCCCCGCTGCGCTCCCTTCCCCAGCTGGCCGGCACCCACCTGGGCCTCCTGCTCCTCTGGCTCCTCCGATGTGGAGCCACTGGCGTGGGCGTTACCATTAGGCTCCTTGGTCTCAATAAGGGCAGGCGAGCAGGGCATCGAGGACGGCGCTCCATTTGGCAGGGCCTGTAGCAGAAAGGAGCAGCCATTAGGGGCCCCAGGCACTGCCCACTGCCATCCCAGCCCGTGGTTGGTTTATTATTGTTCTGGAATCTTCCCACTAGACTTTTTTTTTTCTTGGTGGTACCGGGGGTTGAACCCAGGGCCTCGCGCCTGCATGCTTTGCAAGTGCTGGACCACTGAGCTGCACCCTCAGCCCTCTTTTTACTTTTTGAGACAGAGTCTTGCTAAGTTACGCAGACTGCCTCTAGTCTCGAACTTGCGATCCTCCTGCCTCTGCCTCCTGAGTCGCTGGGATTAAAGGCGTGCACCACCACACCCGCTTTCCCACTAGATTTATAGAAGGCTCACTGACCTAGAAATTTCACTATTCAGTTCCTCCTCTACAATATTAATTTTTAAACAGTATCATCTTCTAATATCAATTTCTACTACTAAAAGTATCCTAGAGTGAAGGCCCAATTGCTCCAACTCCTGCTTCTAAAACAGTTACTCAATGACGGGGATTCTCTGAGCTCTGTTTTGATGGGGGCCCTGTTCTGAACCTCCACAAACACACAGTCAGGATTTTTCCTTGAGAAGAGCAAGTTAAACACTGTAACAGGGAACAGTTTATTCACTCGGTTAATAAGTATTTGTTGAGTACAGACAAAATGTCCTGGCCTTGTGGAGCTCACAATCTCTTGAGGAAAGGCAGAAAATAACAGACAGACAAGGAAATATGCAGTCCTTAGGAAGACAGAGGGAAGCGGGAAAGAATGTGGAAGGGCTGGTCGGGGTAGGTGTCCCTATGAAGAGACATTTCAGCACAGATCTGAAAGAACAAATCAAAAAGGAGAATTCCAGGAAAATAAAAAAATGAACAGCCAGTGCAAAGGCCCTGGAGCAGGCTGTGCCCTGCAGATGTGAGTGGCAGGATGCCAGTGCTGCTGGAGCTGGGTGAGCAGAGGGAGAGTGGGGGAGACCCCGCCCAGGGAGCAGCCCCAGGACAGGCCTGCGGGATGGCTCTGCTGTTTCCGTCCCACTCCTTCATTTGCCACTAGGAAGGCTGCCCCAGACTTGGCGCTCTCCTCCTCAGTGGCCTGCCCCAGTCCTCCCTAGGCACCCATCAGTCCTGTGGCTTCAGCCACTTATAGGCTGCCAGTGGCCTCTCCTTCTGGATGCGCCTCAAGGTATGCTACAGTCACCTTAGTGTCACCTTGCCACAAATGACACTGTCACCCTGAGAACTGCTCCATGGGACTCAGAATCAATTTCCACCAGTCTGCCCCCCACCTCTCACGGTCAGCCATCTTGGAATCCCGTGGGATTCAATCCTGTGGGAATCACTGGGTTTTTTAATCCCTCCCCTTCAAACTCTCTCCTGCAGGGTTGGGGTGGGGACTCACTGAGCCGCTGAGGCCATTCTGGGCGGCGGTCTTCTTCACCTCCGGCTTGGAGGCGATGATGAGGTAGGTCTCGATGCCCTTCTCCTCCAGGTAATCACAGCGGCTGCCGCCATCACCGGGCTCCACATCGAACTCCCCTTTCAGGCAGTCCATGGTGCTCTGAGAGATGTGCACACGCCTGCATTGTGGCGAGAGGCCCTGAGTGTGTGCCAGAGGCAGCCCCTGCCCCCCTGGCTGCTGCCGGGGCCTGTGTCTCCTGGGCACATGGGGCATGCTGCTAACTAGCCACGTGACAGCTTGGCGCCCGCTCCCCTGAGCCGCGGTGTCAGATCCTTAGAACAGGAGCACAACGCTCCTCCTGGGCGGCTGAGAGTCAAATGGAACATGGAATGGACCTTTAGGGTCTGACCATTCCCGCGCTACAACCCTGCTGCCAAGGGGGAAATGAAACCCACTCAGAGTCACCGACAGGAAAACTGGAACTGCCTGAGGGGGCTCTGGCTGGGGTGACAAGAGCTGACCTGCTGCTGCCTGTCCACCTGCGGGGCTGGGCCTGGCAGATGGCTGGATCTGTAGAAAAGCTCAAGCAACGTGCAAGGGCACTGTGGCTTTCCAACCACTAGCAATAACTCCCTTTGAGAGCCCTGGGCTGTGACACCAAAGGTGAAGGGCGAAAGGCCAGGCTGCATGAGAGGCTGAAGCAGGCGGGGCCATGCCTGAGGACAAGCCTGGGCAGGCAGGTCCCCATGGGAGGACTCCCAATGACCCTTGCCAGGGACAGGGACAGGAGAGGAGGAACACAGCTTCCTCATCAGGGCCACAGCCCTGGCAATGGACGGGACGGTCCCCTTCCCGCTCTTCACACTGCCCCCGGAAGGGAGTACTTACCCTGGGATGCCACCTGCCTCCATCTTGTTGGCCACTGTGACATCGGTGGACCACACGTCGTACTGCCAGCGCTTCTGGCCGAGGACACCACCCAGCACGGTGCCCGTGTGCACCCCCACACGCATGTCCACCCCGGTCTTGGTCTTTTCCCGTACATACCTGCCAGGCACACACAGAGGGGACACTGGGGCATGGCCTTCAAAAAGCGGCCAGCTGCCCTTATCCCCCACAAGAGGAGTTCTACACACGCCTCCCCTCAGCTTGGGCACTAGTTCATGCCCCGTGGCTTTTACTTCTGCCTGCATCTGAACTGAGGGACCTGCGCTGGGCTTAAGGTAGCCAGGGCCTGGCCGGGATTCAGGGATCACAGGCCAGGGGGAGGTGGGAGAACTGCATGGCGACTCTCTTCCGGTAGTTCACGCATTCATTTGTGCAGTTACTGCTTCCCTGAGCGTCTACTAAGTGCCCGGAGTATTCTGGCCACAGATGAAGAAATGAACAAAATGGTCGCCCACCATGCCCTGCCCAAGAACTCCAGGAGGAGACAAAGGCCAAATTCAGAAGTTCGTCTGCTGGGGCTGGAGTCGATGGAGTTTGTAATCTGGGGGAAGGTGGCTGCTGTTTCTTCCCAGGCAGGGGATAGGAGGGGCCTCCAACTGTAGCCCCGGAGGGGGTCAGAATGCAGAGTGCAGAGCTGCTGGGAGTGCGGGGGGGATGGCAGCACCCCAGGCTCTGTCCCAAGGGTGAGGCCTCCTGAGAGCTGCCTTTTCCAACTCTGCTCAGTATCTCCCTGGGCCACCAGATACCTCAAGTCCACTCCAGGATTGACCCTTCCTGGAGTCTCCAGGCCAATGTGGAGCACCGAGGAGGAGGAAGAGGAGGAAGAGGAGGAGGAGGAGGAGGAGGAGGAGGAGGAGGGAGGCATTCGCCACTCTCCAGCCACAGGAGAAGGCACAGCCTGGGCTGGCACAAGGGCTGGGTTCCAGTCCCACCTGCCTCGCCCAGCAGCTTGTCACCTCATCAATCACTTCATCAAGACATGGGGAGGGCAATCCCTGAACCAATCTGCCGGGGGGGCGGGGGGGGTGTCAAGGTGAGAGAACAGCAAGAGAACAGATGGGAGAAGCCCTGGGGCGTCCCCAGCAGATGTGAGGCAGCCTGATGCAACTTCACACTGCACTCCCAGCAGAAAAATATGGCCTGGCCAGAAAGGAAGCTGCCATGGTCCTGCCATGCCCCCTGTCTGTCAAGAAGCAAAGCCATGACCCCACTTCACAGGGCTGGCGATGGCACCGCACCCCACACCTCCCACAGATCTTTCACGGGGCCTTGGCACCCGGCGGGAGCGGCGCCCAGAGCCCGCTTCCCCAGGGCCAGCGCCAGGCCTCGCGCCAGGAGCCCCTCCGCCCGGAGGCAGCTTACGAGATGGCCTCCACCATGGCCAGCCCCATGAGGATGGAGCACACGGCGTGGTCCTCCCGGTAGTCAGGCAGGCCGCAGATGCAGTAGTAACAGTCGCCCAGGATCTTGATCCGCAGCTGGTGGTATTTCTGCAAGGGCAGGGCGAGGCCTCGTGCTCCCAGCCCCTCTCTGGCAGGGCGGGCAGAGAAAGGGCTGGGCTGGGGAAGGCTCGGAGCCGGGCAGGCCGCGGGGTGGTACTCACGGCCGCCAGCTTGTCGAAGCGGGCAAAGAGCTCATTGAGCAACTTCACGAGCTCCTGGGCACTGCAGGCGGACGAGAGCTGGGTGAAGCCCACAATGTCTGCGAAGAGGATGCTGGGAGAGGAGAGAAGTGCGGGCCACAAATGAGGTTCCAGAGGGCGGCCGGCTCTGCCCCTGCTCCTGGCCAACCCACAGGGCAGCCAGGCTCATGGTGGCAGACCTGGCTCCACCCCAGCGCAGCAGGACTCTGGCACTTCCAGTTAAGTTCGGGGCTCTGACGCTGCACACATCCCTTCTGCGGGCCTCTGTCTCCATCCTGCCCCTCCCACTGCCCTACCTCTGCCCCTGGCTGAAGGCATCTGTCCCTCTACAATCTCTGTTATAGCCCCAGAGCTGGCCCCAATGGCTGGGTGACCCTCCTGCTCTGGGTACATTTGTCTAATGTAGTGTTGGCCAGACAGCCTAAAGCGCGTTCCTGCTCCCGCGTCTGCCCACCCAGCTCATCCCGCATGGGTGGGTAGGGCAGTGGAGCAGAGGCACACACCATGGGCTGGCTTGCCTCTCGTCCCCAGGCAAACCAAGTGCCCCAGTGCTCAGCACGTGCCACACAGGCACATTCCCTGCCCCCACCCGCTGGCCGGCCCCCGCACCTGACGTTCTCGTGGCGGTACATGTACATGGTGTTGAACTGCTGCTGGTCCTTCTGGCTCTCGTCCTTCTTCATGTCCTTCAGCATCTCATCCGCCACATGCTTGGGCAGGATGGAGAGCATGAGGTTCTCCTGTGAGGAGGAGGACAGGGTGGAGGGCAAGCAGGGCCTGGCCTGCACTCCTCCAAGGCCAAGTTCAGCTGCTGCTGGGAAGAGCCCTGATCCCGGTGAGAGATGCTGGCCTTCCACAGAGGCCCCACAGATCTGCCCTGGGAATAGCCAGAGGCCGGGCCAGCCAGCCCCTCCCCCACCATCGCCTGGCCTTCAGAGCGCTGACCAGAGTCAGCAACGCAACAAAGACACCCAGCTCAGCTTGCTTCCTTTCCCACAAGCAGGGCCGCTCCTGTGCCGGCCACTGCACAGAGACCTCACCGCTGAGTGCCCTCTGGATCACCCACGGTGTCCTCCCAGAGCAGTCACTCCCGAAATTCAGATGCAACCTGAGCAAAGGCCCATGACACAAAGGGCCAATGATCCGACACCAGTGAGTCTTCTACCCCATAGTCTGCGGTCTCATGGGCCACAGGTGTGTGACACCCAGTGCATAGCAGGGGAGCAGAGGAAGGAGGAAGGGGCCCAAGCCCACTGGTGAGTGCGGAGGGCACTGGCGAGAGGGGAGTGGCTGAGTCTCAGGCAAGGTGCTGAGGGAACTGCATGTCCAAGGCAGGGACACACAGAAATTCCACCAGGTTCAGGAACCCACAGATATTTCGCTGGAACACACCTTATGCACTAGATATAAATCCAGAGTCAGCAAACAGCAGCCTATGGCCCAAATCTGACTGCTGCCTGCTTTCACAAATAAAGTTTTATTGATACCCAGCCACGCTCATTTGCTTATATATCGTCTCTGACTGTTTTCACACTCCAACAAGAGAGCTGAGTCCTTGTGATGGAGAGACCACGTGCCCCACAAAGTCAAAAATATTTCCTATCTGGCTCTTCCCAGAAAAAGTCCTTGGCACGGGCATCTGGATGGGTGAATGGTGTAGTCTCTGAAACACAGAACCAGGGTGCAGCAGCAGGTGTGAGGGAAAGGCAGGAATGTGTTGTGCCTGTGCTGACTGAGGAGCCACAAGACCCCTGAGGGGCTGCCCCACAGGCCGCTGGGGAAGCCAGGGGTTGTTGTTGTCAGGTGCCGTCAAGTCGGTATCCGACTCATAGCGATCCTCATGGGGTTTTCAATGGCTGATTGTTTCGGGATTGCTTTGGGAGTGGATTGCCAGGCCCTTCTCCCATAAGCCAGGGGTGAGACTGAGCAGAAGGGAAAGAGATGAGAGTGGAGACGGCGGACAGAGGGTGGAAGTCGGAGGAGAAATGTCCCCTAGGGAGGAAGGTGATGGTGGCAGCTGGTGAAGGATGACCAGCAAGAGTAAGGGAGACCCTCGCACTGAGGTTTGGTCAGTGAAAACGGTGAAGGACAAGAAGGCCGTGGCTAACTGTGAGGAAGTGACCAGGCAGCAGGGAAGGGGAGGTCAGCCTGGGATCAGTGGCGGCTGCTGTCAAGAGGCGAAGTTACAGCTGGGCACGGTGGGCGGGGGCACGGAGAATTGGGGGTGGCCGGTGGCACCCCTAGGTAGAACAGCTCCTGGTAACCAGGCCAGAGTGTTGCTGCAGGGTCAGCTGCTGAGGGGTGAGGAGTGAGCTGTGTCCAGGGGCTCTGTGTCCATGGCACAGGTCACGTGAGTCGCCTTGCTCCCAGGTGGTCAGGAAGCCAAGACCCGGTGCCTGGCTCCGGCCTGAGGTGCTTCCAGCAGTCTCGCCATTATTACTCCATTTCCACAGCCGTCTCTGCCATTGGCAAAAACCTGGAGATGGCGCCATTACAGCTCAGGAATGAGACGCCAAAATAACCCCAGCGCGTGCGGCCCTCAAAGCAGTGGTGGAGTCTCCTGGGGCCCCGTAGACCAGCAGAGCAAGTGCATGAGACTAAGGTAACCCTGCCATGTGTCTCGCTAAATTATGCAGACTGCCTCTGGTCTCGAATTTGTGATCCTCCTGCCTCTGCCTCCCAAATCACTAGGATTATAGGCATGTGCCACCATGCCTGGCTCAGCAATTGTCACTTTTAACATCACGTTTCCATAATGATTTTCAAGACTGACACTTGAGTTCTGGAAACCAGTAAACATCAATCTTAAAAATAGCAAGAAGCCGGGGACGGTGACACATCCTGTGAATGGAAGATTATGCAGCCTTAAAAATGGTCATGGTCGCTCTTTTCATGAAGATGGTGCTGGAAGCAGAAAAGCAATGGCCCTGAAGGTCTACAAGACAGTCCACAGCTACCCATAAAAGATCCACCCGCCATCCACCTTCCTATGGCCTGAGACACTGAGGGTCTGGAGGCAGACCCAGGAGAACCAAGCTTGACCATTGGGCCACCAATGAGCTCCCCCCGTACACTGAGTTTGCCATGAGGAAGACCGAGGATGACACACTCGTGTTCACTGTGGATGTCAAGGTCAATACCCTGGTGGGGACTGATGGACAGGGGAGGCATCTGTTTGACCGCCTAATGGTTATGACGCTTTGGATGTCACCATCAAAATGGGGGTTGTGTAAACTGAGTCCAGCTGGCTAATTCTAACAACACATTTTTTCACTATTTAAAAAAATCATCATGCCAGGCATAATGGTAAACGCCTGTAATCCCAGCGGGAGGCAGAGGGAGGAGGATCGCAAGTTTGAGACCAGAGGCAGTCTGTGTAATTTAGTGAGACCCTGTCTCAAAAAGTTAAAAAATGGGCTGAGGGTGCAGCTCAGTGGTCCAGCACTTGCAAATCGTGCAAACGTGAGGCCCAGGGTTCAACCCCCAGTACTGAAAAAAAAAAAAAAAAAAAAAAGAAAGAAAGAAAGAAAGGAAAGAAAAATCATCATGGTGAAAGTGACTGTAACAAGAAAAATGAAATGAGAAAAGAGGACACTAAATGGTATTCGGTGAAGATAATGCTAGGATATATGAGTGCCTAAATAAAGGCGGGGGGCTAGGGTTTAGCTCGGTAGAGCATCGCTCTGCATTCTCTGAAGACCCAGGTTCGATCCCCAGCACCACCAAAATGGAAGAAGGATGTGGCAATCCACTCCTGGAAACAATCCCAAAACAATCAGCCATTGAAAAACCCTATGAGGGTCGCTATGAGTCAGACCTGACTCGACAGCACCTAACAACGAAATAAAGGCAGAGGGACACAGAAAAGAAAAGGGTAGTTTAACTTGGGGGATAGAATTAAGGGAAAATCTGAAGTGTTTTCCAAGTTGCCATATGGTGGCAGTGGTTACTGTTCTTCTTGTTAAAACACTTTTTAAACTGAATAAACACAAAAGTTCCTCTTGCCTCCAGCTATGACTTCTCTGTAACTGTCCTCCTCCTCCTTCTTCTTCCTCTTCTTCTTCTTCCTCTTCTTCCTCTTCTTCCTCTTCTTCCTCTTCTTCCTCTTCTTCCTCTTCTTCCTCTTCTTCTTCTTCTTCTTCTTCTTCTTCTTCTTCTTTTTTTACGGTACTTAAGAGTTTTAACCCAGGGCCTTGCCCATGTTTTGTAAGCACCCTACCACTGGGCCGCATCCCCAGCCCATTTATTATCATTACTACTTTTTTCTCTTGAGACAGGGTCTCACTA
Source organism: Pedetes capensis (assembly GCA_007922755.1). NCBI lineage: Eukaryota > Metazoa > Chordata > Mammalia > Rodentia > Pedetidae > Pedetes > Pedetes capensis. The sequence continues at coordinate 53,373 of VMDO01009744.1, forward strand.
AATTACACAGTCTGTCTCTCGTCTGGAACTCGGGATCCTCCTGCCTCAGCCTCCCGAGTCCCTGGGATTACAAGCATGTGCCTCCGCGTCTGGCATGTAACTGCCAGTTTTCTTAGAATGGAAGATCTCCAGGGCGCTCGGGCCAGCTCCATGTCTGCTTGGATATAACTGAGAAAGGAAATTTATGTCCAGGGAGGAAATGATGAGAGCCACAGTGCTCAAAGTGGGCAAGAGGGGCAGGGGCCCTCTCAGGGAGTCAAGTGAGAGAACAGTCGTCCTGGGCTGGCTTCTTTGTGGAGCTCTTGTGAACACAGCAACTCACCAGGCAGGTGGACACTGCTGGCCGACAGGTGAAACTGTCCCTCTTTGTTAAACTTTAGCATCTGCCCTGTATTTTCATGTATGTTCATTACTGCCTCCATTCTGCAGGCGACCAAACTAAGGTGCAGAGGGGTTGTGGGCCCTGGGTTCTGCAGCGTTAGTGCAGACCCCCGGCTGGAAGCCAGTGCTCTCTGCCCCTGGAATCAGCACGCTTTTGTGCTTTTCACACCCCACTTGCGCCAGCTGCTCTGACGCTGTTCTGTCACAGGTGTAAAGGTTTAAGAGGTGCCCAGACCCCACCAAGCAAGCACCTGACCTTGCTGCGTTAGGAACGCTTCGGTGGACTCCCCCAGGCTGAGCCCTCCAGAAAGCTCTGGGCTGAGCCCTGGCTGCACCTGCCGGCCACTCAAGGGGAGCCTGCCCTGCACAGGGGTACTCGCTGACTGCTCTGTGGGGCGGCAGCACCCTGCCAGCCCCAGGCACCTCGTAGAGCAGGCCCAGCTGGTGCCGGCCACCGCTAAACGGAGAAGAGGAAGGGGGTGCTGCTCACCCCAGGCTCAATGGCCAGAGGAACAAGACAGGTCACCCAGCCTGAGCCTCACTGTCCCCAACCCTCCACAGGCGGAGGGAAGGAGATGCCTTGTCTCACAGCTGACAGCGGCCTCAGCATGTAACCAGCAAGGCCACCCACAAGGGACCGGAGCCCCACGGCTGTCCTGGCGCATGTGCGTGAGCTGCTACAAGAGGTTGCCATGGTGGAAACTGTGAGTCGTACTCAGCACTGGGATGCGAAGGGGCCAGAACCTGTGCCCAGCCACAGACACCTAGACTGAGGCAGAACCCAGGACTTCAGGTCTTATCACCCAGAGTGCGGCCATCAAGGGCAGGAACCTGCAGGTTAACAGCCCCTCAGGAGAGGGCGTCCTCTCTGAAATTCCAGAAGCACTAGTGAAGGAGCAGGATTTGAAGAAAGCAAGTTGAGGAAAGCAGCAGCTCATGTGTTGGGAGGGGCTGATTTGTACACTGCAAAGCAACATTCTAGAAGATTCTGCCTACTGAGGTCACTGCACCCAACCAGGCTGTGCCAGGAAGCAAAACCTTCAGCTGAGGACTAGGAGCTAAGAAAGAAGCAGAAAACTTGAAACATAAGGCCAGTAAGATTCCCTGGAGGAAAGAAATAGCAACAGGCCCCAAGGATTTGGGAGCTGCGGAGAGCTCATCAGGTCTCTCTGTGAGTCCCAGAACAGCCATCAGATCAGATCTCCAACCAAGAGGGAGGGGAGTCCTTCAGTGTTAGTCAGCCGGTGTGTCACGGTGGCTGGGAACTGCACCATAACAAACTTATGGGAAAAACGATTTGTTGGAGCTCATGGTTTAGAGGATCATAGTCCACAGAGGCAGGGAGGCAGGGCAGGCGGTGGCAGCTGCTGGTGGAGATCCTCACGTCATGACCCATCAGGAGAGTTACTGGAACCGTGGGTCTAGGGTAAGCTCCCAAGTCCCGCCTCCCAGTGTCCTCTTCTGCAAAGCTAGGATCTGCCTCCCAAAGTTCCACAGCCTCCACAAACAGGCCACGTCCTTGAGACCAAGCATTCACACATATGACCTTTGGGGGACATTTTGGATCCAAACCATAACATTCAACAACTTACATGTTCTTACCTATTCTTTCTTTTCCCTTATTTTCACAATTGTTTTATAATGTGATTTTCACAACTAAATAAAAAACTAGTACCTCATCTCTTTAAAACTCCTGGTATTTTGAACTTGAATGCCATGAATAATACTCATTGAATATCATTATTCATATACATTGATTTTTAAATATTGATTCATATACTGAATATGCCTGCAGCCATACTACACTGGTACCCGATCCCTTCAGATCTTAGAAGCTAAGCAGGATCGAGCCTGGTTAGTACTTGGACGGGAGACCGCCTGTGAACACCAGATGCCGTAGGCTTGGGAGAAGGACCTGGCAGCTCACTCCCAAAGAAACAATCAGCCATTGAAAACCCTATGAATACAGATAAGTACTGATATAGTGCTGGGCATGGCACAGTATCAGGGAGTGTTTCATCTGTTGTACATAGGGTTGCTATGACTTGGACCCAACTTGATGGCACCTAACAACAGCATATTGAATATATATCCCATGAGCACATTAATTGAATAATAATATACAATAGTATTAATGATATCCATCATAATGTGCATTTTTGTGAACAACTTAGTATCCCTTCATACTTTTTTTTCCTTTATAAAAAGATCTTGAGAGGCCACCTTGCCAAGGACTGTGCCTTTTCACACTTGTGGTGCCCTGAGTTCTGGCATGTGGCTGCTTCAGTCTTAGACTCTGACTTCCAGTGGGCAGTAGAAGTTTTCCAGAGAACTGGACTGTGGAAAAGTGGTATTTCCATAACCTGAAGCTATTTTTATCTGATGAGCTGGGCCCAGAGAAGGCACAACTGCTGGAGAGTAAGGAGACAGATGTGGATGGACATGACAATGACTCGCTCCAAAGGCAGCTGTGCTGAGGAGACAAAGCATTTTAACAACTGAAAAATCTTGTAAGAGAAGCCAGGATTGGTGGTGCATGTCTGGAATCCCAGTGACTAGGGAGGAAGGGCCAAGAGGATCACGAGTTTGAAGCCAGAGGCAGCCTGTGCCACTCAGTGAGAGCTTGTCTCAAGATAAAAATTAAAAAGTGGATGGGGGTGCAGCTCAGTGGTGGAGCGCCCTGGGTTCAGTCCCTTCAGTACTGAAAAGAAGATCTTGTCTGAGAGCAGAAGAAGGGCCTCCGAACCCAAGGCTCCGGGGACAAAGTTCCCTGCCCGGGGCTCAGGCTGCTGAGGCCCCGCTCCCTGGGCAAGCACTTTGCCACTCTGGGCTTTGATCCTGACCACTACAATGGGTGACCTCTTAGGCCTCTTTCTTTTGTTCAGAAGACCTAAAGGATATATTTATAAAATATGCGGATGAGCCAGGTGAGGTGGCACATGCCTATAATCCCAGTGGCTCAGGAGGCAGAGGCAGGAGGATCACAAACTTGAGACCAGAGGCAGCCTGCGTAATTTGGCAAGACCCTGTCTCAAAAAAGTAAAAAAATGGGCCGGGCATGCAGCTCAGTGGTCCAACACTTGCAAATCATGCAAGCGCAAGGCCCTGGGTTCAACCCCCAGTACCACTAAAAAAAAAAAAAAAAAGTGTGGATGAGTCACTAGGACAGTTGGTTAATAGAGATTTTGCTCCCAAGTGAGCTGGTGAAATGTAAAGAATGACATGCAAAAGGAATAAGGGTAATAATTTCTGCCTGAGTCCCCCAAACCAACCATAGGAGACCAGAATGGGAAAGGCCCAGCGTATCGACACTGGAGGGAACAAGTCTGCCGTGTAAGATGCTATCAGATCATAAAGGAATTTCCAATATAAAGTGGTCCTTGACCTGCTCAGCAGGTTGGGGCTTCAAGCCCAGGTCCCCCCTTCTCCACTAGGAAGAAGACAGAGCACTGAGGCCTTCATCAGGGAGTGACCACAAGGTGAAGGGATCTGAGGGAGCCCTAGAGGCTGAGATCTAGCCAGGAAAAGAGAGGGCTCTGTGGCCTCGGGATCACAGAGCTGACCTCCAGCCTGAGGAAAGCTGTGCGAAGGAACGAGGCTTGCTTTGGAGGCCCCGAGAGAAGAGGCTGCTGAGGGAGGCTACTGGGGAACAGGCTGCTGGGTTCAGAAAAAGGAGTTTTTAGAGTCACTCAGTTTAAAGAATGTGCTGGCCTGAGAGGTGGTGACCTCATTCCTAGGCACTGGGTGAGAAGGCTCCAGGAGAGAGGCAAGCCCACGGGCCCAAGGCTGGCCCAGTAAGTGAATGGGGATCCAGCCACACTCTGGGAGCCATGGCCTGGGGCACTGAGATGGGGCTCTGCAGAAAGACAAGGAGGCAGCAGGTCAACTGCCCCGCAATTTACCCACAGCCCTGCAATGCCTTCATGGTTAGCCTAAAAATACAGTATCAAAAAAACAAAACAAAAACAAAAACACAAAACAAAACACAAAAAACAAACTCAAAAGGCGAGGCCCTAACCCTCTCTGGGAAAAATCACAGTCTGCAGAGAAGAAGAGCAAGGCCTGAAGGTCCCTGGGAGGCCTTCCAGGTAGGGCAAACCCCACCCAGATCTGGGGGAGAATGGGTGCTCTGCAGCCCTCGGCTGAGTGAAGGGCTGGCAGCTATGGTCCCTGGGAGAAGAGGCCACAGCAGCCTGCACAGGATGCTTGGCCTCCTGACCCTCCCGGGCTGGGATCGTCTCCTCTGTATGCAGAGGTTTGTGGAGCTGCACAGGGGGACTGGAAGCCCGGGATGGAGCTGTCTATCAGCGAGGCCTCTGCCAGGCTCTGAGAAGGAGCCAGTGAAGCCCGGTCTCAGCGGTGACTCATGCCACTCTGCTTGTGCTGGCTCAGGACAGAGATGGAGGAAGGCGGCCAGTACTGCTCCCAGGGGCCCCTAGTTGTTCCGGCTGCTGCTCTGCTGAGGCATCCAGGAGTTAATTACAGCCAGGCGGTCAGCAGGGATTTGGATAAATGACTCAGCTGGTGAGACGCTGGGTCTCCACACATTCTTATGAGAGGGAGGGGAGCCTTAGGCAGAGGCCGGCAGGGTCCAGGTGGCTGCGTGCACGTGTGTCTATACAGCGTAGGGGGTGTGGAGTCCACGTGTCTGTAGGATGGGTGTGACCACACCTAAGTCCATGTGTGTCCGACATATGCACTGTGTCCTGTGTCCACACACAAACCCAAACTGTGACCCGCCACAGGCACTGAACAAACCCACACCTGTTGTTCAGCAAATCTGTCTGTCTTGGTCTTGTCCCCAATTTATGCAGATTCTTGGAGCTTTCAGGTCACGTGGAAGCTAAAAGGTCACTGGACCCCACCAGGTGCCCATTGTGGCCTCAACCCATGAACAGAGGACGCTGTGGAGGCAGAGGACCAGGCCTGCCAGCCCCGGGAGGTCAGAGCCCACACAGCTCAGCTCCCCCTGCGGAGAGGAGTGAGGACTACCACGTGTGGAACCTGCAAACTCCAGGGCCACTTGGACTCACAAGCACTGCCCTTTCAAAATGATGTGGTCCCAACCCAGCCACTCAAAGAACAGTCTTTTGTCATCCACGCAGGTTCCTGAGCTCAACACAGGGAAGGTAAATGGCACCGCGAAGAGCTCAGACAGGCAAGGTGATCCAGTCACGTGGGAATGGCTGGTGTCCCAGGGCTGGAGTATTTTACTTTCTTCAGTGCTGAGCTTGTGAGACTTCTGCCCACCAGCCTGGACTCCCAAGCACCCCCTAGAAACAGGGGACCAAGGTGTGGGCCAAAGTGACTGCCGTCACAGGAGACAGCCCACTGGGACCAAAGATGGCCACATGTGTGGCACGTGGAGCCCTCACCAAGAGTATATGGTACGGAGTAGGAGCTCCTTAGAGGTTAGGTGACATGGCCCAAGGAGCAAGCCATCACCCTCTAGAACAGCACTAACAGAACTTTCTGCAATCACGGATGTGTTCTAAATCTGTGGTGTCCAATATGGTGGCCACTAGTCACCTGCCTCCATCAAGCACATCAAAAGTGACTAGTAAAACTGAGGAACTCACTTTTAATTTTAACCAATTTAAATTTAAATGCTGCTGCTGCTGTTGTTGTTGTTGTTGTTGTTGAGTATTGTCAAGTCAGTATCTGACTCATAGAGACCCTGTGTACAACAGGCAAAACAGTATTGTCAGTGCTTCTCTGCTGTTCATAGGGTTTTCAGTGGCAGATTGGTTTTTGAGAGTGGGTTGCCAGGTCTGTCTCCCAGGCCTACAGCACCTGGTGTTCCCAGGTGGTCTCCCATCCAAGTACTAACCAGGACCGACCCTGCTTAGCTTCCAAGATCTGACGGGATCGATGCCACAGGGATACAGCTTCAGGCAAATAGCTACAGGTGGCTACCATATTGGACAGTCAGGTCTAGAATGCTGGAGCAACCAAGGACAGCCATGTCTCAACTCTAAGGAGACAGAACAGCACCCTGGAACCCTGGGCTAAGAAGGACGCTGAGATCACATTTGTGACTGGCAAAGAGGAGTGCTTACAATGCCTGCCCTGGAAGCTCCCGCCACCTGCCTCTCTCACTGACAGAGCAGCTCAGTACTATCCTGGGCATAAGGGCCCACGCAGGTAAAACAGAGACATGCACCCATGTGGGGCGAAGGGTTACTTGGCTTTGTCCCCTTTGCCACCTCCTTCCAAATGTGATCCTACCTCCCTTTACCTCCCACACCCACAGCTGCCCCTCCAGCCCTGTCCCCAAGCCAGTTTCTGACTGGTCTCCTGACACCAGTACTGCCCACCCTGAGAACAAAGACTATTCCTCCAATGAGGACTCTGTCCAACACTGCGCTGCTCCCTACCCCCAACGCCCACACACCTCACCTCGGCCCTGTCACCTGGATCAAGACTCCTTTCTGCCCACCACATGCTCACTCGTTCCCTCCCTGTTCTTGGAAAGGCACCAAGAGTCCACGGCCATCGTGTTCTTTAAGTCCAGCTCCAAACACTTCTGAGCATCTCGGGCCACCCTGCTGATTCCCCTCCTTCCCCGCTCCGTCACCTTCAGTCAGTGCCACCTACTTTATTTTGCACTTGGACTTGACTGCTTCCTTGTGCATATTTAACCAGGTCACATGACTACGCTTTATCCCAGGGGTCACCCTGGGTTCTTTTGTCCCTTCTTGCTTTTGCCATCTTGGGATACATCACACCATATTCCAGATTGGGCTGGCCAGGACACAGAGGGGACCCTGGCTGTCACAGTGAGACATTTGCTACAGAGGCCAGAATTTCTACTAGTTGCTTCTCTTTTTGTACCCTTTGGGTGGCTTCTGCTAAGGACTCCAGTGGCTGTGGACTCCAGGAAAGGGCAGAGGAAGGCCTAAAACTCACCTGTGTCACCTGGTAGCAAACCTGCCTATCTTCTTACCCTGGGTAGAAGCCATGGAAGACTTGCCAGGTATTGTCTGGCCTTCAACTTCCACTGAGCTCCCCGGCATGCTACAGGCCCTGTCCTAGATCCTCACTCCAGCAGGGTGCACGCAGAAGTCCACAGACTGGGACCCAGAGCCCTCAAGCCTGCCAGACATGCGGCCAATGTGCGGATCAAGCTCCACACACTGAACCCACCTGCCTGGGCGCTCCAACCTCCACGAGGACATCCATGAGGCATCTCACCCTCAGCATGGCCTGTCCCTGCCACTCTGACCACTCCTCCTATCTTTTTTTTTTTTTTTTTTTTTTTTTTTGCAGTTGCAGTACTGGGGGTTGGAATCCAGGGCCTTGCACTTGCATGCTTTGCAAGTGCTGGACCACTGAGCTGCATCCCCAACCTTTTTTTTTTTTTTTTTTTACTTTTTTGAGACAGGGCCTCACCAAGTTATGCAGAGTGCCCCTCTTCTCGAACTTACGATCCTCCTGCCTCCGCCTCCCAAGCCACTGGGATTACAGGCGTGCGCCACGGCACCTGGCTCACCCCTCCTATCTTCAACTTCTTGCTCTCCTGTCTGCCAACCCATCCAGTCGTGAGTCCTGTGGCTCTGCCTTCAGAACACATCAGAATCCTCCCTCCCCTCCTCACTTCCACCATCACCTCCGTCCTGCTCGGAGCCATGTGTTCTCACTGGTCTCTCGGCTTCTCTGCTGTCCCTCCTCCACCAGCAGCCACACTGACCCATTTAAAACCTGCCACCCTCTGCGGGCTCCCAGCTCCCTTGGGAAAGTTGAGGCCCTAAAAGTCCCTTTCACTGCAGGGCCAACCACAGCACGGCTCATGCACCCACTCCCTTCAGTCTCTCCAATCTCACTTTAGAAAGCCTTCCGGGCTGCCTCCGGATGTTAAATACCAACCTCCCAGTCCCCACGCTCCTCCCAAAGTTCCTCCCCCTGCTTTGTAGCAATATACTCATTTATTTCATGTCTGCACTCCCTCTAGAATCTGTTCTGGTCACAAATGCATCCCCAGGACCTCAAAGAATGCCTGAAGTACTAGCGGGTATGAATGTTCCCCTGTAGACTTCTTAACCAGCCCCTTCTGTTTCCATTTTACAGACAAACTGGGGCTCAGAGGGCATAGGTAACTGCCCAAGGTCATAGGGTAAGTGGCTTAGCTAGGATGTGAATTTAAGTCTCACTCGGAGCCTCGTGTTGCCAGATATTGGCAGTTTCAAGGCAGTCAAAACCCCAGGTAACCACAGAGAATGTACAAATTTTTAAGTATTAGAAATATTTAAATCTCAGCTGGGCACACACCTGTAATCCCAGTGACTCTGGGAGGCAGAAGCAGGAGGATTGCAAGTTCGAGACCAGAGGCAATCTCCATAACTTAGCAAAATCCTGTCTCAAAAAGTAAAAAAATGGGCTGAGGGTGCAGCTCAGCAGTCTAGCACTTGCAAAGCATGCAAGCGTGAGGCCCTGGGTTCAACCCCCAGTACCACAGTACTGCAAAAAAAGAAATATTTAAATCTCTGATCAGGTCAAACAAAACAGATACCTAAAAGTCCAGGGGCTACCTAACAGATTCTCCTAGTGAACAGATCTTCCAACAAGGCCCTCATCATGAGGAAATGCGAGGTATTAAATTAATAATCTCATTATCAAATGAAATCATCCAATAAATATACAGCTCAAGTCCTGGTACAAAGTAGGTCCTCAATAAACTACCTGTACTACCGAACTCAGCTTCATTCTTACAGCCATGTAAGACCAGAATGCACAGCACCACCAGGCACACACTGCAGATGCCACAGATCCTGACACACTGGTATGAATGTCCCGTGAAATCCAAGAGATGGGTATTGGAAGCAACAGAAGCATTAATTCCTACTTCAAACCATAGGGAAGGCACCTTCCGGCTTTCCTCACACCAAAAGCCATTGCAAGCTGAAAGAAAAATGAAGAGTGTTAGTCAGGTGAGGTGGTACACGCCTGTCATCCCAGCAACTCAGAAGGCTGAGGCAGGAGGATCACAAGTTTGAAGTCAGAGGCAGCCTGTGCAACTTAGTGAGACCCTGTCTCAAAAAGTAAAAAATGGGCAGCTCAGTGGTAGAGGACTTGCAGAGTATGAGGGAGTACCACAAAACAAACAAAAAGAGTATTAGAAATCTTCATGCATGGCTCTGTGAAGAGGCTAAGACAGCAAGTGTATTTCAAGGTTGATGGAGAAGGGGTCTTTGTGGCTCCTGGCAGGCAGATGAGGGGGTCCCAGGCAGCAAGTGAGAGGCAGAGTCTCTAGGGGGCAGCACCCTTCTCCCTCATCACCCCTACCTCTTCTCTCCCCTGTTGGGGAGGCTCCCCAAGGAGGCAGGACCCCCACCCTACCTCACTGTTGCCAGGACAAAAATGGGCACTTTGGGCTGCACTGGAAGCCCAACCCCAGGCCAAGAAGAACTGGCCTCTCTCCTGCGTGAGGCACGCTGCTCCCCAGCCCTCCTGTGGGAATGGAGTTCAAGGTCGAGGTGACTCTACCCTGCATCCTCAGAGCCAAAAGTCTTGATGGCAATAGTGAGGCAGCAGGGGCAAAGGTGAGACAGTGGAATGTTCAGAAACACAAGCAGCAGGTGCTAAGCGTCAGGGATGGCAGGGTTCCGGGGTCCCAAGTTGGGGGCTCCCAGCAGAGGCGCCTGACTCTCTTGGCAAGCAGGTGGCTCTTCCCTCAGACCTGCTCCAGGGCAGAAGGTCACGACCTGGGGAAAGCCCTGGGCACAGAGTCATGGTGAACAGGTGCCATCTGAGAGCAGAAGGGCAGAGAGAGGCAGGGCCGGCCACTCGAGGCCCCACAGGAGCTGCACCAAAACCTGGCCTGGGTCCCGCTAAGCCATGTTCAGGGCACGTGGAGGAAGAGGATGGCCTTCCTCAACCCTGCGCAGTGGGCCCTGGGCTGTCCCTAGAGGGGGCCAGCTGCAGCTTCCTCCCCTCTGATGTGTGGGGACCAAGAACAGTCCCCTCCTCTCCTCACTGAAGGAGGACACAGCACAGAGCTGGCTCACCAGACAGGGAGTGACCTGACCTGCAGGAGGCTCAAGCCTGTCCTGACCACCTCCCGTCACCCGCAGCCTCTCCATCCTCCCCCAACCACATCCCACTGCCTGGAAAGTGACTCTGAGCGAGTGGCTCCGAGATGCTAATTCTACAGGTCGCACCTGGCAACAGGGGTGCCTGGGTGCACTGTCTGGATGCCTTCTGTTGCCAGGTGGCAACCAGGATGCTCCCAATCCTAAAGGTCCCCAACCAAGCTTTGGAGTCAGGTCACATGGGAATCACAGCAAAGAGCAAAAGTTCTTTCCTTGTGGGCCTCTGGCTCCACCCTAACAGGCCCACGGAGCTGAAGGGACGCTGGAAAGAGGCCCGAAGTCCACTCAGACAGCCCTCGTCCATAGGGAAATGCCCACACCATGCCCACATCAGACCTGTCCCCGGAAGATGCACAGAGGGCCCCTGGGCAAGCCCGGGCCATACTCTGCCCTTTGTAACGTATGTATGCGTAGTTTTGTAAAAGCACACGCCCTTTGATCTAGCAATTCCACATCTAGATTTATATTCTTCAGGTATCCTTGCACATGTACGCATGGTGTCCCTCTGAGGAGATTTAGTGCAGCGATGTGTACTGTAGCAACAGACTGAGAACATCCTCAATGTCTACCTGGAGGATCTTGGGGAGATAAACGTTCTTATGTTTATGTAATGGAATGTAACAGTCAATTAAAAAGGAGAAAGCAGTGTGGATTTAGAACCTAAGCCAACACAGAAGAAATCCAGCACAGAAGACTGAATAGGCTACCATTTGTAGGTGTCTAAAGTCTATGTGGGCTGGGATTTAGCTCAGTTTGTAGAGCGCTGCGCTGCAGTCTCTGAGGTCCCGAGTTTGATTCCCAGCACTGCAAAAATGGGAGAAGGGCCTGGCAATCCACTCCCAAGGCAATCCCGAAACAGTCAGCCATTGAAAACCCTATGAGGGTCGCTATGAGTCGGATACTGACTCGATGGCACCTAACAACAACAACAACAAAGTCTACTTACACACATTTGGAAGAGGGCAAAAGGGGACATGTAAGCATAAAGGGCCGTGCCACCTCGCCCCGTCCTGGGGGGCCATGGCTGTGTGCCCTCTCATCCCACCAGGTCATCTCCATAAAGGAAACACCTGTGGGGGGTAACAGCAAGGGGACTAGAACCAGAGAAGTCTGGGCAGGGTCCCCACGGCCAGCCATCCCTCGCCTCATTTTTGGGCGGAGGAAGAGTACGAGGTCCAGGGAGGAGAACGGCCTGCAGAGGCCACACAGCCGCTGTGGCAGGGCCCTTCCCGCCTGCTGCCCACTCCTGAGGCCGTTTAGAAAACAAGGTCTACGCACGCCAGCTCCTTCTGCAAGGGAGAGAGCTGCCGTGTTCAAAGCCAGCGCTGAGAGTCACCCGGACAGCTACACACTGGGCCACAGACGTGGTGTGGCACCCACTTCCTTAAGTGGGGGCCACGTCCACGCAGCCTCTGCAGCTTCTGCTGCCAGGGCTTGTGCAGCTCTCTGCTGAAGGGTGTCCCCACCTGCCACCTCATATTCATCTGCACCAGGGGCTCGGAAGGCAGAAAGGGACCCAAGACTGGGCAGCACCCCAGCTGCTTTGCCTTCAGCTCCCGAGACCCCCTGGCCGATGCTCTCCGGACGTAAAATCAGCCCAGGGCCTGCACCACTCACAGCCACTCTGGTCAGCCCTGATGCCTGGGGAGGCAGCAACCTCTGTCCCGACTGGAACCAAGGAGAAGGGCGCATGCTGGGCCAGCTGCCACCCCCCTTTAGCTAATGTGTCCTCAGAGGCTAAGGCCACGTCACAGCACTACCAGCACCAAAGGGTTTCGCGGTTTTGAGACCTGTCTCTGCCTTCCTACTGCACAATCCCCTAACAGCCCCATCACAATGACAGTTTTTTACCTCTCAGTTTTTCAAAAGACAACTGAAGATGCCAAGTGCCAATGTCACACAGGGAGAAGGTGGGAGAGCAAAGGACTGCCCTCCCAAGAAAACTGTGGCATCAGATGCACAACGCAGATCTGAATTTGCCCCCCAGGGGAGGGGGCTCCCCCGCTGGTGCCAGTCACAGGAAGAGAAGGCGGCACAGGGTGGCAAGAGTGCACGAAGTTTGGGTCTTCCATCCTCATGAGCAAGGACCATCCAGGGCAACAGGGGTTCTCAAAACAAAGAAGCTCTTTCTGGATAAACAAGGAAAAGGTACACGCCTAAGCGCACTCTCCTGCATTGCTGGGAGGAGTATAAACTTTTGGGACCTGTATATGAGACAGATTGGCAGTGTTTATCAACACCACACATGCACATAGCTGGTTCCTCAAAAAGTGAAACACAGAAGTGCCGTGTGATCCAGCAGTTCCACCTCTGGGTACGCACCCCAAAGAAGTGAAAGCAGAGACTCAAACAGTCTTCACAGTACCAGTGTTCACAACAGACAAAAGGACACCAATGGGTAAAGAAAGTGCGGTGTATACACAATGGAATGCTGGCCCCGAAAAGGAAGAGGGTTCTGACACACTACAACACAGATGAGCCCTGGAGACTTTACGCTCACTAAAAGAAGCCAGACACAGGACAGTAATTATGTGATTCCACTGATATGAAATACCTACAATGGGCAAATTCATAGAGACTGAAAGGAGAACAGTGGTTCCCAGAGGCTGGGGGTATGAGGAGCTATTACTTAATCGGCAGAGTGTTTCTTTTTGGGAAAATGAAAGAGTTCTGGAAATGGATAGCGGTTATAGTCGAGCAACACTGTGAATGTATTTAATGTCATGGAACTGCACACTTAACAACGATTAGAAGGGTAAATTTTACCCTAGGTGGATTTCACCACAATTTAATCTATGTGTGATTTTGTAAACGCACATGCCCTTTGACCTAGCAATTCCACGTCTAGGTTTATATTCAGATGTCCTTGCACAGGTATGACATGGTGTCCCTCTGAGGAGATTTATTGCACCAATGTGTACTGTAGCAACAGACTGAGAATATCCTAAATGTCTACCTGGAGGATCTTGGGGAAATAAACTTTATTATGTTTACATAATGGAATGTAACAGTCAATTAAAAAGGATAAAACAGTATGGATTTAGAACCTAAGCCAACAGGAGAAGAAATCCAGCGTAGAAGACTGAATAGGCTATACCATTTGTAGGTGTGTAAAGCCTACACACACACATTTGGAAGTAAACAGAATACCCCTGAAAGGAAACACAAAAAAGGTGACAGTAGTTGTCTGATGAATGGGGATGGGATGCCTAGGGGAAGTGGGTGAGGGATGACCTAATTTTCTAATATATTTTTCCCATACTTCCATATTTTATACCATGTACACTGTTAACTACTGGAAATTTAAAATGTTTTAAAATAACGTCCAACTTTTGCTTCTTGCTTTATAGAGGAGCTTATTTCAGGCCAATCTTCAGCCAAGAACAACCATAAGAGGTAGACAGAAAACAATCCCCCCCCACACACACACACACCAGTCTTCGGAGGCAATGAGAAACACCTGAGGTAGCTGAGACCTGCTGGGCCGAGATCTCAGAGGGAAGAGTAACTCGCTTAGATGAGCCTGCCACACTCTGCCACCTTTCCCCTGAGACCACGGCTGAGAGGCTGAACACAGGGCAATGAGGTGCTCTTCCTGGAGGCTGGAGAAACAGGGAGTGGTGAGCAAAGATTCCAAGGCAGACAGAGGAGAGGGGCTGAGACACCAGAGAAAAGAGAACTGCAGAAGAGAGAGCCTCACTTTCTGTACTCTGCTGCCCTTGAGCCTGTGCATGAGGCACGAGACCAAGAATCCAAGCAGAAAGTGACAGCAAAGAGGCTGCAGACAAAGGAAGTTTCAGCAGACTCACACTGCTGGAGAGCTCAGGGACCCCAAGAGGAGAACCAGCCCAAGGCTTTCAGTTAAGCCCCCTGAAGAACTGTTTCCTATAAATACGCATAGAACAGAAGGCACAAGAACACTAAGACGAGGCACAGAACAGAACCATCTCACTCCACACGGGACCAGCGTGATCTGCCCCTACACGAGCCACTTGCTGCAGGAAACATAAACTCCCCTCAAGAGATAAAATGTCATAAGTTAAAGTACTAAAACAGTCTTTGCATTATGACCAAAGAGGTAAAAGTATTAATTTGGGGTAGATGCTAATTGGACCTAAATTATATTCATTGACATTACTTCACTTTTCAAAGATAGCTGGACACACTCTGCAGGATACCCATTATTGTCAAGTGCATCGAACTGACCACATGTATGGCTTTTTGACCACAATAGAATTAGGCCAAAAATCAATAACAAATCCCCAAACACTCAGCAGATAAGCAAAGCACTTCTAAAGAGCCCGTGGATGTCTATTTTAATGAAAATTAGAAAATGGTTTGAACGAAACAATGAAAACATGACATATCAAAACCTTTGTAAGATAAACTAAAGCAATATAGTGAGAAAAATCTGTATCACTAAATGAGTGTTTTAGAAAAGAAAGGCTGAAAATTACTTACTGAAGTTCTACATCAAGATTCGAAAGGACACAAAGTAAATCCAAAGAAAGTAAAAAGGAGGGGCCAGGTGTGGTGGCGCACGCCTGTAGTCCCAGCGGCTTGGGAGGTGGAGGCGGGAGGATCGCAAGTTCGAGACCAGA
>VMDO01009745.1:0-47985 GCA_007922755.1 Pedetes capensis
GACAGTTGCACAATTCTGTGAATATACTAAAAGGCACTAATTGTATACTTTAAACATAAATTGTATGGCATGTCAATTATATTTCATTATAGCTGTTTAATAAATGAATAAACTACAAAGAGACCACTAGAGTAATATAATAATTCAGTAATACAGTAAAGTTGATTTTTTAAACAAAAGAATTAGGCAGCTTTTTACATACAAAATCAACTGTATTACCTAAATCAATGTTTTATCTATTAACCCATGTAATGAAATTCTGTAGATTTTGCTATGTATTATGTAAGATAATTAGAAAACACATTTACTTGGGACAAAACATAGTACGTGAGTATTTCCCTAGCCTTTCTCCCTTGCATCTACCCTCATATTATGAGGCATATAATGATTAGAAAAAAAACAAGGAAGAAGCCTGAAAATATATTCCTCACTCTGCAGATATTAAGATCCTTCTGTCTGGACGATGTTGCACAAATTTGGGAAAAAATAAGAGTCCTTCATAGAACTCATGGTCTAAATTTCAAGTAAGTTCAAGTCTAAGGAAAAAAAAATAGTGTCCTCAGTGAAATCACACATTTTTCTATCCAAATATGTCATATGCATAAGGCAACTTGATGGCCAAAGACCTAAGAGCCAAATCCAGTGCCCTACTTTCCATGCATTTCTTTCTGTCATCTGGTACTGTTGACTCCATCTGCTTATTTGAGATGGTCCCTGTTCATTTTCATATTTAAAATTTTCAGTTTGATCCATATTTAAATGATAAATTTTGTTAGTTTCTTTAGGAATTATGAATGTTTTACATTTTAAATTATTTAAGGAGGAGGAAAATCTCATTTCTCTGCTGTAGTAACTCCCAAATTCCAATCTGAGAAATGATGAGGTGTGATAAATAACTTTTCATTGATCTAGGGTGAAAAAGGAAAAACACAAATGTAGAATGCCTAAATAAATATATTTGCTCAATAAAGAGAAACATTCTTGATTCTGAAATTATTAGTGTATAGTTATTCTGTGTTGTATAAAATGATATTTATATTAGCTTTTTAAAATTTTTTTTGGCAAGATAAAAGTTGGCAATCTGTTCTCCATTTTTTTCTCCCACCTCTTCCCAATCAAATTTTACTACTCAATGAAATCTAATTCATGAAACCACTGAAAGCACACAATTTGAATTGAAAATCACTTCTCTAAATATCAAGTGATATATTTCTTGTCTTTATCAGACTAGAACCATAAAATGGTTCAGAATCATTGATTTTCATTCTACTGACAAATGTGGTACATGACTGTTAAGAAAGCCCCCAATTGCTCTTGCCTCCTGATTATCCTGACCTTCTTGTATTTGCATGTAATAGGATCATGCCATCTGCATTGGGCTACCCCTTCTGAGATAACATTACAAAAAATAACACCCCTCTTCTTAGGAAATTCTCCTTTGTGAACTTTGATGAAAC
Source organism: Pedetes capensis (assembly GCA_007922755.1). Lineage (NCBI taxonomy): Eukaryota > Metazoa > Chordata > Mammalia > Rodentia > Pedetidae > Pedetes > Pedetes capensis. The sequence continues at coordinate 1,458 of VMDO01009745.1, forward strand.
AAGAATTCAAAATTGGAGAGGCCCACGTGGTGATGGGTGGGCAGACAGGTATGTCCTGAAAGAAGAAGGATACAGCATGTGACTGCCAATTTAGCTTAGGAAGAAGAGGACTTGGAGGAGGAATGGAATATGTTCCAGTGGCCTCCAGGGGACCAGAAGATGAGGAACAGAACTGAGAGTTTTGGGAAACCAAGTTACATGGGGCTTCATAGAAGGGTCCTATGGGGGGCATACTGATCGGAGCAGAGAACGGGCAGTCTGTAGTGCCCTGGAGCCCTCCTTCCCAGAAGATGATCACAAAGACACAGACACCCAGGCAGGGATCCCTTAATATTGCTGCCCTAGAAAACTGAGAAGCCCAGACTTAGTCCCCTGCAGACCTTTGGCCTGTGGGGGCTCCTTGATGGCTGAAAAAGAGGATGACATCATCCATTCACTCACCCAACATGTACTTCTTATACCTCGCTGGTGCCCAGCACTGGGGATACAGTGCAGGAGAGAGAGTTCCTTGCCCTCTAGGGGTGAGGAGATAAGTGAATATGGATAATTAATTATGATTGGGCTGGGGTTTTAGCTCAGGTGGTAGAGTGCTGCTCCATGTGTTCTGAGGCCCTGGGTTCAATCCTCAGCACTATAAAAATGGGAGAAGTACCTGGCAGACCATTCTCCAAATAATCCCAAAGCAATCAGCAATTGAAAACCCTATGAATAGCAGAGAAGCACTGACATAGTGCTGGGCATGGCACAGTATCAGGAAATGTTTTATCTATTGTAAACAGGGTCACAATAAGTCAGAACAGACTGGATAGCACCTAACAATATATGGTAAGGAACTGAGGCCACCCCCTGGTTTAGAGCAAAATTACAAACCCTCAGCCCTCTAAGATGTAAAGAACTGAATTCTGTTCAGTTGGGCTTGGAAGAAGATTCTTTCCCAAGGTCAGATAAAACCCAGACATGGCTAACAACGTGATTATATTCTTGTGAAATTCTGAAGCAGAACTCTACTAAACCATGTCTGGAGACCTGACCCAAGAAACTACTATGTAGTAAGAGTGAGTTATTTAAACTGCTAAGTTTTTAGTGATATTTTTGCACAACATATATTTAATACAAATGGAAATTTAGTCTATTCAACAAATGATGACTGAAAAAATTCTATACTGATAAGTATTTACCTAATTCAATTAAGTTCATATTGAGCTTATGTTAAACTGATTTTAAAAATCATTGTGAGATGATTTTTAAAGGAGTTAATATGTTGCTTTTAATTTTTTTATTAAAATATTATAGTCTTCCCAATTTTCAAAAGCATATGTCATCTGTTTAAATTGAAATAGATTTAGTACAATGGTAACTAAGTTGGCTGTGAGGGGAGGTATTTTAGTATCTCAGCAATAATCAGTTATATAATATAATTATCATATTTGTACTGTTCACTGAGTCATATATTAGCATAGCTAGAACCATTCATTAGTTAAGATCAGAACAGGCATCAGGTAAAAATGTGTGATGACAAGTGAGGTTAAAATCTGGTTTAAAATCATAGGTCTGAGTCAAACTGTCTTCTATGCAGTTCCTGATCCTCATTTGAATTGAACTCTTACAAACATGAGTGATCATTTCCTATCAGTTACTCATTTCTTCATATGGACTTGATGACAATGGGAAGGACAACAATTTTGTGTACTTACAAAGCAAATAATACAATATTTCTCTGCAGTGAATATTGTTGCTGTTGTTGTTGTTAATTGCCATCAAGTTGGATCTGACTCATTGTGACCCTCATAGGGTTTTCAGTGGCTAGTTGTTTCAGGATTGCTTCTGGAATGGATTTCCACATCCTTCTCCCATTTTTTGTGGTGTGGGGATTGAACCTGGGTCCTCAGAGAGTGTGGAACAAAATAGTCTGTTTTAATTGGTAAACATTCATTGTACAACTTATAATGGCACAGAAGAATATTTGGCAAACGTAGGCAGAATAAGGCTTGCTGCCTATCAGACTCTTTTTTCACACTCACATAAGAGAATTTTCAATGAAAATGATTTTTTAACAGTTCTTTAGTAAATGCATCAAAGTTTCTGAAACTACTAATTATCCAATGCCGTTGTTAGAATCATTCAAATGTAACTATTTCTGTACTTTCCATGTTGGCCTAAAGTACCAAGATTGCCCACTAAATGTTACACATAAAAACATGCCATTTCCAGTCCAAAGGACAAGAGTAATCTGTGGTTTTAATTTACAACCAGCCACCTTTCATCAATTCATCAATTAAAGTTGATCAGTGGATACTAAATTACAGTTAGATAAAAGCAAGCAATTTCAGTATGCTATTGCACAGTATAGTTACTATGTTCTTGTTAGGTGACCCCATTGAGTTGGTGTTCAATTCAGTGATTTACCTACAACAGGAAGACACTGTTGTTAGGCTTCTCTGCTATTCATAGGGTTTTCAATGAGTGATTGTTTTTTGGGGGAGGGGTGCGGGAGTGGGTTGCCCTGTCCTTCTCCCAAGCCAAAATACCTGGTGTTCCCAGGCGGTCTCCCATCCCAGTACTAACCAGGTCCTAGCCTGCTTAGCTCCCAAGATCTGACAGGATAATACACCACAGTGATATGGCTGCAGCCATAGTTACTGTAGATAATAATGTACTGTACATTTTGAAAGCTAGAATAAATAATTTTGAAAGTTTCTACCATGAAGAAATAAAAAGTGTTAGAGAAGATAAATATGTTTAAACTGATTGAAACATTATATAATATATACACGTATCAAAGCATCAGATGAACTGGATTAATATATACAATTTTTATGCTTTAATGCACTAGTAAAAAATACATTTGATTTTAAGAATGTGAAATAAATAGTGAATCATTTGAATATCTGTTTTGTTTACTGTCTAACATAAATTTGAGGCTTTGATTATTTTTATTTATTGTTTTAATGAAGGCCATTTGCTGATTTGTAAACTAAAGGAACAAGACTAAATGACTTCTCAGAAATAGGAAAAGCATGATTCAGAGTGACTGGTTTTACTCACATGATGGATAAAGAAGAACAGCATAAAGAATTCTTTGCAGAAGACCAGCAAGCTACAGAAAAGTTCAACCTAAGAGTTAATTTTGGTGAATTTGGAAATGATGTTTTTAAAGTTATTATTTGATAACAATTTCTTGTTGATTGATTCACTTTGGCAGAAAAGATTGCTCTGTGGGATCAAAGTAGGACACAAACTTAATTCATTCAATGCAACAATGGTCACCAATTCTCAACCTGGCCCTTGCTAGGCAGTAGGCCTTCAGCAGTGGACAAGAAAGGATTATCTTTGTCCTACAGAGTGTGCAGTTCAGAAAGAAAGCAAAGATCAAATATATAATCCTGAGGCTGGGGATGTATCTCAGAGGTAGATTTGCTAGGTATGCATGAGGTCCTGGGATTGACTGACCCCTAGTAGTGCAACACACACACACACACACACACACACACACACACACACACACACACACACTTATTCCCTATTTAAAAATATAAATTTTATATATACATATATATATATATATATGTATGTATAAAATCAGAGTGATGGCTATTATAAGAAGCAGCATGGAATATAATGGAAACATGTTGAAAGGAGATGCCACCTGCTTTTACGTTTTGAGGTAAATATCCACATGGAAATTGAGGATTTTGTTTGCTAAAACTTCTGTTGATTTAGGTAGCATCCTTTAAAAAAAAATCTTCTGCATTCCTTAGAAGATTTCTCATGTATAACAATCACACAGTTAATGTATTATTAGAATGTATTATTCTAGTCTTGTATTTGGGAACTAATCAACCTATTACCTCTTTAGCACAGCTTCACTCTTGTTTGTTTGTTTCTACAATACTGAGGGTTTGAAGTCAGAGCTTCATTCATGCTTGGCAAGTGCCCTGCCACTGAGCTGTCCTTCTAGTCCCTTTAATTTTAATTTCTTTTCTTTTTTTTTTTTTTTTGAGATAAGGTCTCACTAAGTTGCACAGGCTGCGTCTGGCCTCAAATGAGTGGTCCTCTTGCCTCCACATGCTGCATCACTGAGAATGCAAGTGTGCCCCGTGGGGTCTGGCTACAACTTTCTTCCTCTGAATTGTTACTCTCCATGTCAGCCAGCCATGGCCTACAGAGTACTATTAGATTGTACTGTGATTCTCCTCGGATGAGGGGGCAGTTGCAATTGGAAAGAGCACAGACACAGGATGGATAAAAGTTTGGGTTTGCTTACATTCAAAAAAGAGTCTTACTTAGGAATATTGTTACTTAGTTCTGATGCATTAATCTAATTATTTCCCATTCTTACCTTTGCAATTCCTGACTTCCCTTAAAATGGATTGTTCTTCTTTTTCCCCTTTCTTCTGTTCACTACACACCTTAATTGGTCAGTGGACACCTATTCTAAAAGCTTTTCTACTCTGATTTCAGCCTTGGTAATACACAGTTTAAATATTATAGTATATTCTCTATCAATTAATTTTTAAGTTAAAACTTGCTTCTGATAAGTATTATAATTTTAAATATTTACTTAGTTATTTTTTTCTTTACTTTTCAGTTTCCCTATGTTCCAGCTTTTGTTTTGTTTGCTTTGAATTTACTGACTTATAAAATACAGAAAAGAATACACAAGTAGTGTAAAGCTTGGGAAATTATCCCATATTGAACAAATGTGTGTAACTAACACCACAGTCAAGAAATAGAAAAAAGCTAGTTTCCTAGATGCCTCCTTCTTCTCTCTTTCCAATTTATGCACTCATGTTTTCCCTCAGAAGTAATCATTTTTTCTTGACTTCTAATATCAAAAATTAATTTTGTGAATTATGAAAATTGTCCACATACATTCTTTGGCATATACTTTTATGTCTGCTTCTTTCTTTTGTATGATTCATTCTTACTTTTGCAGGAAACTCTAGCCCACTCCTATTTCTATATATTATCCTGTTGTTTAAATATAGGATTATTTATCTATCCCCCTATTAAGAAACATTTGCAGTTTCCAGTTTAGGGCACTTAAGAAAAAGGCTGTAGAGATTAGTAAGTTTCAATTCAGTGAACTCTACCACATGTTGTGGTTGTTAAGTACCTTCAAGTAGGGTCTGACTCATAGTGATCCTATGTATGACAGAATGAAATGCTCGCCAATTCTGTACCAGGAACACAAGCAGTTTTATATTTAAGACCATTGTTACAGACAGTGTCAGCCCATTTATTTGAGGGTCTTCATTTCTTTCGCTGACCCTCCACTATTCCAAACATGATGTTCTTCTCCAAGGATTCGGCCCCTGAGTACACGTCCAAAATGTGTAGGAAACGGCCTAGTCATCCTTGCCTCCAAGGAACACTCTGAGTGTACTTTGCCTAAGGTGGATCTGTTGGTTCTTTTGACAGTACATGGAATATTTAATATTCTTCTCCAGTACCATAATTCAAAAGCATCAATTCTTCCCCTGTCTTGCTTATTCAATATCTAGTTTTCACAACCATATGATGTGACTGAAAATACCATTGTATGAATCAAGCACACCTTCATCTTCAATGTGACATCTGTACTTTTCAAAACTTTAAAGAGGTCTTTTGGAACAGCCTTTCAAAATGCAATGAGTCTTTTGATTTCTTGACTCCTGTTTCCACAGGTGTTGTTTATAGAAATAAAGCAAAATTAGATAATCCAATTTATATACTTACCCCAGTAAATGAGATACTTAGATTCAACACAGCTTTATCAACTCTTATCATTCTCAGAAAGAAATTTTAAATTTTAAATTTTAAATTTTTACTTTAGCCTTATTTCTGTCTATAACAAGATTGGATTTCAATGTTAATTTACCTTTTGTAGATTCCAAATGATTTTGAACTCTATGTTAACTATTGTTGCACCCAAATAATTTAATATCCTACTCATAAACTTTGTATCAAGTGTGTACAAAATTGTTTACATATAAAGGGAAATATTTGTATATAATTTAGATATAATTTTGTAGGATGATATTCCTTACAAGGAAAAGGTATGCTGTAGTAAGGAGTAGAAGATCCGGTAGTGTGGCCTCAGGAATATCACTTGATTTCTCGGATGCTCACTTAACTCATTCACTATAAGACAGAGGTATTGACCTAAGAAATCCTCTAAACTCTAGTCCAGTTTTTATATTGCAATTAACCTTTACCTTAAGTGGGAAACTATAGGAAGTTTAATTTTCTTCATTATAAACTATAGGTGTTTGACAAAGATTCTTACTAGTTTTGGAACACTGAAGGCCCAACACTTGTACCAAGGGTGAGTCATGGGTAGACTTGGTTATGTGTTCTCTTATAACTTTGTTTTCAGTCGTAGGAGTTGAACTCAGGGCCTCACACATTGTAGGCAAGCATTCCACTACTGAGATGCACAATCATCCCCTTTGCTTGCTTGCTTGCTTGCTTGCTTTCATTCTTTCTTTTTTGAGATACAGTCTCATGGGGCTGGGTTTTGCTCAGTTGGTACAGGTCTGCTTGCAGTCTCTGAGGCCCTGGGTTCAAGCCCCAGCACTCCAAAAATGAAGAAGGAAAACAATCAGCCTTTGAAAACTCTGTGAATAGCAAAGAATCTCTGACATAGTGCTGGACATGGCACAGTGTCAGTGAGTGTTTCATTCTGGTGTACATAGGGTTATTATAAGCTGGATCTAACTGGATGGCACCTAATAACAAGAAGTTGTGCCAATTGGCCCTTATCTTCAAATGTCTGATCCTCCTGCCCCAGCCCCCTGAGTAGCCGGGATTACAAATGAGCAACCTGGCACTCAGTTCCTCAGTTAGAATTTTTACCTATTCATGTGAAATGTCTTAAAATAGCAATCCTGAAATATTAGTCATTCTTCACTCCAGAATGAGGGATGAAAATACCAATTTGCAGAGACACCTGCCTTATAACAAAGGGAAATTCCCATGCTTCAAAGCTTAGTGCCCAATTCATTAAGTCTTTCACAACTGTGACCCCTGCCCTCACACTCCAAGATAATAAAGTAGTCTAGAAAGCTTGGTTAAGGGCTGAAGTCTTGAAACATAGCTCAAGATGAAAAAGATAAACACAGAGTAACTTGATAAAGAGATAAAGTAGTGCCTTAGCATAGGAAGAAGTGCAAGAAGTTCTAATATGTGTGGAAACTTCTCCAGTAAATTAAAACACATGCACACATCCAAACATACCCATGAAAATATGGTTAGATCAAAAGTAAAATATGAATGGAAATGATGGAGATCTGCACATCAAAACCTTGAGGCAAAGGCACATTGCTTTGTCTTGCTATTTCATCATGGTTTATGCCTGATTTTATAGTTGCTTTATTTGGGAGGAAGTGTGTTTTGTTTTATTTTGTTGTTATAAATTTTTAATGGTTTTTTCTTTATATTTCTTTTTTTAGTATTTATGTACTATATTTGCATAGATTATACCTCCCAGAAATAGTACACTCATGGAGCCAAATTTAATACCTTGCTACTCAAGAGGAGTCTTTGGCTGGACTGTATTTAGCTTTACCTGTAAGCTTGTTAGTACTGCTGAATCTCATGCACCACACTGAACATAGGGAATAAGAATGTTCATTTCAACAGGATCCTCTGGTGATTTATGCACACGCTGAAGTTGGAGAAGCTCTGTCCTATTGCAGAGAGAATGCTGATGTGAGTTGTGTTACTATTTTCCAAGTTGCTATCTATAATTTTCTTCTTTTTTCTGCAGTGATTGGAATCATGGAGAATTACAATTGCTCAATCCATATCTCTGATATCAGGCCTTCCTCACAATTCCAAACAAATTCTAGGTGCTTCCTCCTGGTATCATGTAGACTCATGAGATTCAAAATACTGCTATTGTTCTACTCAGGTTGCTATAACATATATCACAGACCAGGTGGCTTAAAGTAAACCTTCTATTTCTTATACTTTGGAGACTGGAAATCTATAATCATATGCTACCAGATGCACTTTCAGTGAAGGGCCTCTTCCTGATATGCAGATGGCTACCTCCTCACTGGGTCCTCACCTGTGTTTGTATTAATTACTTTAATAGAGGTCCCATGTCCCAAAGTAACCACAGTGAGAGTCAGGGCTTTAAGGAATGGGAGTGTGTGAGTGGGGGAGTCACAAATAATACTAAAACTTGGGTATATTATTAACTTTTCTTAAAACTGTTCTTACTCTTAATTATCTACCTTGTCATCAACAAATCAATCATTTGCCCCATTCATATTTTAAGCCAAAATATTAAAGATATTATTTATTTCTCCTTCAGCTTTACTTCCATACCCCTGCAGTCACTCAAAAATCCTAACTCATCTTCTACATCTTTCTCAAATTCTCTTCAATCCCCAATATAATCACATTCACTCAGTTCATCAGCATCTCCCCCCAACACATATGTATTCACAGTCTTTCACTGGGAATCTCATATTTCCTTCCAAGTTAACTCATACAGCCCTAACATCTCCTTCTTAAGGCATTTGCACTTAACACCCTCAAGAAAGAGACATCTACCTTCCTCTACATGACTTTATAAGATTTCAGCTTTCTACTATTATATTTATTATACTGCTATTTAATACCTCATGATTTTCTTTCAATTATAAGGTCTAATGTGAGTTTGGGGGCAGAGGAAGAAGAGAAAAGGCAGCAAGGAGAGGGAGGGAAATAAGAACAGGATTTGAAACATGCCCTCATCAGAAACAAAGCTTTCAAATAAGTTTTTGGGCTTACTTCAGAAATATTATTTTCCAAAGTATGTTGCATGAGAAAAGATGTGAAGAGTTGTCCCACAGAGATAAAGTAGGAATCAGGAGGGGGAGACAAAGAGGAGTGTTCTTTTTTTTTTGCTAAAATACTCTAGATGTAAGGTATACTGGGGAAGATAATTTATTTTGTTAAATCACAACAAGATTTCTTGAGTCTGGAAGAGGAGCCTGGGGAAGCTCTGCCAGGCCAGTGGCTCTGACAGCACCTGGAATGTTCTGGAAGTTTGGAAGGGGCTCTGTGGACTCTGAGGACCTGCTGATCTGATTGTGGCACCATTAGAAGCTGGGTACAGATGACTGAAAGTAGTGGAAAAGAAAAAATAAAATGGACAACCACCACTACTATTAGCTCATCTCTTAAGATCCCCACCTTTCTCACCCCACAGAAGAGAAATAGAGTCTATTACCTCCCTAACCTCTAACCCCTTTGGAGTAGGGCTGGTGAACTAGAGTAAGAGCCCCACAGACCAAACAGCAGAGGAACTACGCAACTTAGAAGCTCAAATAATCACCAGAGATTCAGCATCACACAATCTCAAAGGAATAACAGAGGGAGAAGTTCTGCACACTCAGAGACATGAATTCTATATCCCAGACCATATTATGAGCAAACAAAGTAAACCTACAAAAAACACAAAGGGGCAGGATGGATCTGAAGGCCCGACAGACCAAAGAGCCCCCAATAAATTCCTCCAAGAAATCTTAACTCTTAGAGATCTCTGAATTGGAATTCAGAGTTATGTTTACAAACATGCAAAGAGAAATTAAAATAAATACTACCAGCACCATTGAAATCCTTGAAAAGAAGTTATCACACGTGCAGTCCATTCTATCCTCCCAGCTAGACATGATAAGGAAAAAACAAGCAACGCTCATTGAAATGCAAACAAAGATAAATGAATTGAATTCAGCTAAAGAATCCTTTTCATCAAGACTGGATGAATATGAGCTGAGGATTTCCTATTCCAAAGATGCCAGAAATGAACTTAAATACAAACAGTCAGACCTGGAATCAATTATAAAGGTATTTTAAAAATTTCCAGTAGAACTCAGATAGAATGAAAAAATGAAATATAAGAATTCAGGGCATCACTGAAGAAGAAGAAAGATCCACCGGAGGCTTTCAAAATGTAGCATATGATATCATAAAGGAAAATTTCCCAAAGATAATACAGGATATGGATACATATACAACTGAAACATTCAGGACTCCCTCAAAAGCTGATGTAAATAGGTCATCCCTAAGACATATTATCACTCGAATGCTGTCATTAGAAATCAGGCAAGCTATCCTACAAGCAGCAAGGCAGAAACCCCTTATTCCTTATAAAGCAAAACCTATTAAAATGACTGCAGACTTCTCCATATCAACATTGAAAGCTAGAAAGGAATGGTCACAGGTGATTCACATCCTAAAAAGAAAAAGCAAAAGAACCTCCAACCAAGATTAATATATCCAGCAAAATTATCTTTGAAAATAGAAGGGGAACATAAGACATTTAATGTTATTGATGCATTTAAACAATATGCAACCACCAAACCAGCCCTGGAGAGGATTGTAAATCAACTAGCACATCCAATAGAGATAAGACAACCCTATAAAAGAAATCAAAAAACTGGTTAGCTGAAATGAGTGTAGCCCAAGAAAGGACCAAAACAAACATGATTCATAAACCAGTAACAGGTAATGATTGGATATATAAAAATAAATGCTACTCAATTATCACCATTAACATAAATGGTCTTACCTCACCAATCAAGAGACAGAGACTGAATAACTGGATGAAAAAAAATAAGCCAACAATATGTGGTATTCAAGAAACTCATCTAACTAAGAAAGACTGTAATAAACTGAGAGTTAAGGGCCGGAAAACTGTATACCAAGCAGGAGCGGGGAACAAACAAAGGCAGGTGTTGCAATTCTAATTTCAGATAGATTAAATATCATTCCAAAATTAATTAGAAGAGACAAAGAAGGACACTACATTTTAATAAAAGTAACAGTCGATCAGGAACCAATAATGCTCCTAAATATCTACTCCCCAAACACAGGGGCACCAACTTTATAAGACAAACTTTATGGAATATAAAGAACTTTATTGGACCAGAATCAATAATAATGGGAGTCTTCAATACCCCTCTTTTATCAAGAGACAGGTCATCAAAATGAAAAATCAACAGACAAATGTCAAATCTAATTTCCACCCTAAACCAGTTGGATCTCACAGATATATACAGAATATTTCATCCACACGAAGAGGAAGACACATTCTCTTCAGATTGACATGGAACATATTCTAAGATACCTCATATGCTAGTCCATAAGAACTCCCTCAACAAATACAAAAAAGTAGAAATTATCCGCTGTTCCTTATCAGATCATAATGGGATAAAATCGGAGCTCAAGAGCAAGAATAATTCTAGAAATTAACAAACTCATGGAAACTGAATAATACACTGCTGAATGACCAATGGATCATTGATAAAATCAAATTGGAATTTAAAAAATTCCTACAATCAAATGATGATGAAAACACATCCTACCAAAACATATTGGATGCAGCAAAGGCAGTTTTAAGAGGGAAGTTTATAGCATTAAGTGCCTTCATCAATAAAGAACAGCCAAATAAAAGACCTAATGATGCATCTTAAGACACTAGAAATCAAACAAAATAATCAATCCAAAAAGGAAAACCCAAAAAGAAATTACAAATATAAAAAGAGACATATCTCAATTAGAATCCCAAGAGATAATTTAAAAAAATAATAATACTAAGAGCTAATTCTTTGAACAGATTAATAGCATAGATACTCCTCTGGCCAACCTCATCAAAAAGAAAAAGGAAAAAATGAGCAGAGTATGGATTAGGAAAGAAAATGGGTCCATAACCACCGACTTCAACAAAAGACAGAAAATCATCAGGGATTACTATGAGAAATTGTATTCCCAAAAATATGAAAATGCAGAAGAAGTGGACAAATTTATTAACACATATGACCTACCAAAGCTAATCCCAGAAGACATAACTGACCTAAACAAGCCCATTACATACACAGAAACAGAAAAGGTAATAAAAAGTCTCCCAACAAAGAAGAGCACAGGTCCTGATGAATTCATAGCAGAATTTTACCAAACTTTTAAAGAAGATATAATACCTTTCTTCCTCAAATCAATCCAAAAAATAGAAAAGGAGGGACACTGCCAAATTCTTTCTATAAGCCACCATCACCCTGATACTAAACCAGGAAAAGATTCATCTAAGATAGAGAATTATAGACCCATCTCCCTTATGAATCCAGATGAAAAATATTTTTAAAAATTCTGGAAAACAGAATCCAGCAGCATATGAAAAAGATTATTCACCATGACCAAGTGGGATTTACACCACAGATGCAAGGCTGGTTCAACATATGGAAATCAATTAATGTAATCCAGCATATCAAGAAACTGGCAAACAAAAACCACATGATCATTTCCATTGATGCTGAAAGGGCCTTCAACAAAGTGTAGCACCTTTTCATGATAAAAATGCTGGAAAAGATAGGTATTACAGGCAAATACCTTAACATCATAAAAGCCCCTTATGACAAACCTATAGCCAACATTATATTAAATGGAGAAAAACTGATACCACTTCCTCTTAGCTCTAGATCAACACAAGGATGTCCTCTCTCTGCTATTCTATTTAACATAGTAATTGAAGTCCTCCCCAGGGCAATCAGACAAGAGAAAGAAATCAAAAGGATACAGATTGGCAAGGAAGAGGTCAAATTATCCTTATTTGCAGATGATACGATTCTATACCTAAAAGATCGCAAAATCTCAACCAGAAAACTTCTAGAACTAATTAACTCCTTCAGCAAAGTCGCGGGTTATAGAATCAACACACAAAAATCAATAGCTTTTCTTTACACCAACTGCAAACAGGAAGAGAAGAAAATTTCAGAAAAAATACAATTCACGATAGCCCACCAGAAAATTACATACCTTGGAATCAATCTAACCAAAGACCCTTCAGATATCTACAAGGAAAATTTCAAAACATTAAAGAAAGAAATAGCAGAGAATGCTGAAAAATGGAAAGACCTTCCCTGCTCCTGGATAGGGAGAATTAATATTGTAAAAATGGCTATCCTCCCAAAAGCAATCTATAGATTTAATGTAATACCCATTAAAATTCCACTGATTGCCCTGAAATAGAAAAAGTGATCCAAAAATTCATGTGGAACCACAAAGACCACATATAGCCAAAACACTCTTAAGCTGCAAAACTGATGCAGTTGGAATCACCATCCCTCACTTCAATCTATACAATAGGGCATTGGTAGCAAAAACAGCTTGGTATTGGGCACAAAAATAGACCTGAAGACATCTGGAACAGAATAGAAGACCCAGAAATACATCAGCATACCTATAGCCACTTTATTTTTGACAAAGGAGCAAAGCAAGTAAACTGGAAAAAGGATAGCCTTTTCAACAAATGGTGCTGGGAAACATGGTCATCTGCATGCAGAAAAATGAAAACTTACCTGCATCTCTCAATATGCACGAGAGTTACCTCAAAATGGATAAAAGATCTCAACATAAAACCAGAAACTTTAAAAGTTATAGAAGACAAGATAGGCAATACACTCCATCATATAGGCATAAGAAAGCATTTCCTTAATAGGACTCCTATTGCTCAATAAATTGCCATAAGACTAGATAAATGGGTTTACATGAAATTAAAAATCTTCTCTATAGCAAAAGAAATAATTAACAGAGTCAAGGAAACCCCCACTGAATGGGAAAATATCTTCACATCCTATACATCAGACAAAGGTTAATTACTAGAATTTATAAAGAACTTGAGGAAAAAATTCCCCCCAAAACCAATAACCTAATACACAAATGGGCAAAGGAACTGAGTAGACAGTTCTCAAATGAAGAGGTCCATAAAGCCATGAAACACAAGAAAAAATACTCAACATCCCTAGCCATTAGGGAAATGCAAATTAAAACAACTCTGAGATTTCACCTAACACCAGTAAGAATGGCCAAGACCAATAAAACAAATAACAACAAATGCTGTTGAAGTTGAAGAGAAAAGGGAACACTCTTACATTTTTGGTGGAGCTGTAAATTGATCCAACCACTGTGGAAATCAATATGAAGGTATCTTTAAAAAACTGAAAATATATCTACCTCATGACCCAGCTATAACACTATTTGGAATTTTCCCAAAGGGAGATGTGTCATCAAACCACAGAGACACCTGCATCTCCATGTTCAATGCAGCACTTTTCACAATAGCAAGTATATGGAATCAACCAAAGTGCCCTTCAACTGAAGAATGGATAAAAAAACTATGGTACATATACACAATTGAATATTACTCAGCAACCAAAAAAAAAAAAAAAAAAGAAATAAGGCCATTTGCAACAAAATGGATGGAATTAGAGAAAATTAATTTAAGTGAACGAACACAAGCTCAGAAAGAGAAACACTACATATTTTCACTCATATGTGGGAGCTGAATCAAAATTATAAGAAGGAAAAATCCTATACAAAGGTTTGATCATAATAAAAGAAGAAAAGCTAAGAATGGTACTATTATAGATGATATAGATGATATAGAAAATGCATGTAATAGTTCTGACAAGGTAAAAAGAAAGTTCACTGCAGGAAAAGTTTCTATCTTAAACAGAACTGGAACCCAAGGATATATAGAAAATATTACCATAAAAAGAGAAGTAAATGTAGAGAAGTCTTTGATGTGGTGGTGTTATGGGTGTGGAAGTGTACAAGAGGGTAAGGGGGAACCTATATGAACTATATACAGCAAAATGCATATATGGAAATGTCACAATGAAAAGCCTATCAGAATGAGTCACATTAAGGCGTACATTAAAAATTTCCAATAAGAAAAAGATTTCTTGAGTCTGAATATATTACAGTACCCTGAGATACTGGTCATGAGGGTACGAGATCAGAGATACTGTGTGTAGTGTTTACTATATTAATATGAATATTAAAGTCTTTGTTAAATGAAATTTTATTTTTTAATTTGACTAGTTCCAAAACTGCTTTGGGAAAGCTTGAATCAGGGAATTTTGAGATACACAAATCTAAGGAAACAGGATGTTTTATCCACCTAAGGAAAGCACAACACTGTGGGCAGTGCATAGGGAGAAGGGTAAGGTGCAGCACATTGATGTAAGTTCATTTCAATATTCCTCTAGAATTAACCAGCTCAAGTACACAAAGCCTTCTTACTCTTTTGCACTGCTGTATTTCCTATATTTAGAATGCATCCTCCCATACAAAGACAGTGCTGATTAAAGATGCTTTTAATGAAATAATGAAAGTTAAGTATTTAATTATAGTTTCCTATGGAGAAAATGTAATTTTGCTTTACTTGGTTCTACAATCAACACTTGTGGAAGCAGCAGTCAAGAAATCAAAAGATGAATTACTTCGGGAAAAGCTGTGGCAAAAGATCTCTTTAAAGTATTTGAAAGTAAAGATGGCACATTGAAGATAAAGGTGTGCCTGACTCATGCTATAGTATTTTCAGTAGCATCATATGGTTGTGAAAGCTGGACATTGAATGAGGGAGACAGGAGAAGAATTGATGCTTTTGAATTATTGTGCCGGAGAAAATTGTTGAATATACCATGAACTTCCAAAAGAATCAACAGATCTGTCCTAGAAGAAGAGCATCCAGAGTGCTCCTTGGAAGCAAAGATGGCTAGACTATGTCTTACATATTTTGGGCATGTAGTCAGGAAGGACCAATCCTTGGAGAAGGACATCATGTTTGAGGGGGTGACAGGTCAAAGAGGGAAAGGAAAACCCTCCACTAGATGGACTGACACAGGATGTATAACAATGGGCTTAAACATAAATAAGATCATGCTCCTGGTACAAAATCAGGGAGTGTTTCAATTTGCTGTACAAAGGGTCGCTATGACTTGGACTCGACTCTATGTCACCTAACAACAACAACAACAATGGAGGAAATATATTTGCTATATGATTAATAGTTCTTGTTGGATTAGTGGTTTTTCCTCGTTATAACCAAAGTTTCCATTCAATATTTTAGTACAGGAAGAGCTTTTTTTCTTTTAGTAGTACTGGGGGTTAGATCCAAGACGTTTTACATACCAAGCAAATGTTCTACAAGTGAGCTGAACACCTACCCACTTTTTAATTTTTATTTTGGGATAGGGTCTTGCTAAGTTGCATAGGCTACTTCTGGTCTTGAGCTCACAATCCTCTTGCCTCAGCCTCTTAAAGTAGAGTTGCTGAGATTATAGGCATGCACTAAAGTGCCTGGCTTGAAGATTTTTCCTTTACTATTTCACCATCAAAACTTTCCACAAAATAATAAATAAAAATCACTAAGTTAAGTACTTCATTCTGCTAAGTACAATAGGTATATAAGGATGAGAGAAATGAATGCTCTATGCTTCAGGCAACTTATAATAGTATGGGAAACAATGTTCACTGGGTGGAATAGAATCTTCTAAACGGATATACCCACCCAACTGCAGAGTGTAACATCGTTTTGAACTATGGTTTTCATAGATTTAACTAGATAAGATGAGATTGTATTGGATTTAGATTGATCATCATCCAATGACTTGTGTCTTTATAAGTAGAAGAAACCAGAGATACAAAGACACACACACACACACATGCACACACAGAGGGAAGAAATCAGAAAAACTGAGGAAGAGATTATAGTTAGTTAACACAAAAAACCATAGAACTTTAAAGATTTCTAGAAAAACCCAAAGCCAGGAAGAGACAAGAGAGAATCCTCCCCAGAGCCTTCAGAAAGAGAGTATGTCCCTGCTGACACTTTGACTTCAGACTTCCAGCCTCTAGAACTGTGACACAGTAAAATTTCTCTTGTTTAGAGATATGTGATCTTGTGGCAATAAGTTATGGCACTCCTAGGAAACTAATATACAACTTACAGCCTTTAGTTTAAACAAGAATATATTTCCAAACCTAAGAGATGAGA
Source organism: Pedetes capensis (assembly GCA_007922755.1). Lineage (NCBI taxonomy): Eukaryota > Metazoa > Chordata > Mammalia > Rodentia > Pedetidae > Pedetes > Pedetes capensis. The sequence goes on from VMDO01009745.1 coordinate 18,268, forward strand.
GGAAGGGAATTAATCCTTGGTAAACAGCATTTATGTGGTATGTCAGAGAATGGGCCTGGCACATAGTCCTCATAGCAGTAATTCAGAGTGGACATTATGTGCCCATTTTGCATGACAAAAATATAACCTTATTATATATTCACCTGCAGCCATACCAGAGTGGGGACCAATCCCATCAGAACTCGGAACCTAAACATGGCTGGGCCTGGTTAGTACTTGGATGAGAGACCACCTGGGAATACCAAGTGCTGTAGCCTTGGGCAGCAGCCCACTCCCAAAAACAGTCAGCCTTTGAAAACATTATGAATAGCAAAGAAGCAGTAACAATACTGTTTCACCTGTTGTACATAGGGTCACTATGAGGCAGATACCAACTTGACAGCACCTAACAATGACAATATTATGTATTCAAGAAATATTATTGTCAGATATTTTTTCTCTGTCATTGGGATATAAAAGTAAATAAATAAGATCTTTGCCCAAATTGAGCTAAGAATCTGGTTAGATGTGGGCGACATATGTAAATATCAATCAAAGAAGGATAAAAAAGGAGACATTTTTATTCAGTATCTAAACACTAAGAAGCAAATCATTGACAGGATACAGTGATATTGAGAAGATGTTAAAGAACAGGTAGTAGATACAGCCAGTCAGCAGGTCCCCTTGGAGGGAGCACCTGAAAGAGTGAGAGGAAACTGCCTTCTGAAGAGCTGTGGAAGAGAGTTCCAATGTGAGGGGGCAGCTAGTGGAAAGGCCATGAGGAAAGCACAATCTTGGTATGGTTGAGGGCAGAAAAATGGCCTGGGTGGCTGTGGTGTGATAAACACACAAAAAAGTAGGAGATGTTAAGATCAGAGAACTAGGCCAGAAACAGCTTTGGAAGCCAAGATAATGAGCTTGATTTTTTTAAAAAACAGTAACAATCATCATTGAAGAACATCGAAATGAGGAAGGACATGATCAGATTAACACCTCAAAAGATTTCCTGGCTGTTGTGTAGAGAAAGGATCAATCACATGATATTAAATAGGGGAACATCTGGAGCTGCCTTGGACTAAAGTCATCCCTGTGGAGAGTGGGTATGGTTTGGCAGATAGAATTAGCACATCTTATGGTGGACTAGAAATGAGTAGTGGGGAAAAGGGACAAAGATGACATGCAAGAGCACATGGTTCAAAAGAACAAACTTCTGATTATGCTCAATTAAGTCTGATATTAAACCCTAAGGGAGGGGTGTCTAACTTTTGGCTTCCCTGGGCCACACTGAATTAAGTTAATTGTCTTGAGCCACAAAGAAATTTTATAATATAGTCCACACATATATATATATAATATACACACTATATATACTATATATTGTAATATATAGCTCCTATATATATTTCATATTTGTTTGTCTATCTATCTATCTATCTACCAGGGGTTCACAAAGAAAATAAAAGCTAAAACATGCATGATGTTAAAAGGTTTAGTGGGGCTGCATTACTAGCTGTCCTGTGCTATATGCATCCTGTGGGCTGGGAGTTGAACAAGTCTGTCCTAAGGAGCACAGTTGCTTGATCCACCTAAAATTGATACACACACACACACACTCTCTCTCTCTCTCTCTCTCTCTCTCTCTTTTACAATTCACCCAAATAGACACTCAACATGTTGCAACACAGTTCTAGTTATTCATATTGACAATGTTATAGTTTAGTATGGACTGATATCCTTAGCCCTGATATCGAATTAATCTCTGATGTTTATTCAAACTCCATTATTTTTGGTAAATTCAAAATCTCTTATTCCTATTAAATCTTTTCTAATTTCCTGTATGTCTTCTATTCTGGTACAAGATGTATCTTTGAAATATAAAATAGCCCCGTTTTGCTTGACAAATAGGAAATAATAACAATACAAGGAAAAAGAAATATGGGTTCATATGGGATTTTCTGTGGCACACTCATATTTCACAGAGAACACTGGCATAGCTGAACATAGCAAGCCATGGAGGAATACAAAAGCCTTGAAGTATCTATTCATCCCTCATGCCTTTTTTCCCTTAGTTTGACTATGGGCTCTGGCATGGAAGGCTTCCTTGTGTAAGTCTCCCTGATCTTTGTGCATTTTTCTTTTGTCTCCATAACTTCACATCCTTGACCTTTCTTTATATATCATTCTCTTAAGCAAACTTCCCCTTCACAAATGATCAGTATACAGTTGTATATTTCCTATAGGATTTATTGACTAGAAGTCAAATATTTTAATTGCTCTTATAAATTTGCTAGAATTCCTGTTGCTTTTATTAAGGGCTAGCTATGGTTACAGAAGAGAGCTGGGATTTAGCTCAGTTGGTAGAGAGCTGTGCTGCAGTCTCTGAGGTCCCGAGTTCAATTCCCAGCACCCCAAAAGTGGGAGAAGGACCTGACAATCCACTCCCAAGGCAATCCCAAAAAACAGTCAGCCTTTGAAAACCCTATGAGGATCGCTGAGTCAGATACTGACTCAACGGCACCTAACAACAACAATAACATGGTTATAGAATTGCATAAGTTTTAAGTGATCTGTTCTTCATCATTTTTTTCTATAAATTCTATAATTTTTAGTGAATATTCTTGAAGAAATCAAAAGTTTCTTAGGAATTCATGCATCATCACATTATAGCATAAATGCCTTTAAATTTTAGTCAAAAGGCCAATTCATGTTAGGCCTCCACTAGACAGTGGATTAAAGCTCAAGTACAACAATCATGGAACAATGTATATGTGCAAAAAGAATGAAATAAACTTCTATTGATTCTTAGCTCAGTGGTGAATGTGGTTTTGATGTCCAAAACTTAAATGTTATGATCTAGATTTTTAAATAAAAATCAGATTGAATCACATTTTATATTCTTTGCTATTTTCTCTTCCCTCTTTATATTAAATGGAATTATTCTTGCCTCCAACATACATGCTCATAAAATTGAGATCCTTATAAACTTTTAGTAATTAATCTTTTGTAGGATATGTGATTCTCCATCTACTTCAGAAAAACATTTGAAACAAAACAATGTTTTAAATATTATTGAAATATTTTATAATAATCACTGATAACAAATTGCCAGTATTTTCTCTTCTTCAACTCCATTTCTTTCTTCATTTTTTTGATACTTGAGAGTTGAACTCAGGGTCCTGCACACACTTTGCAAGTGATCTACCACTGGAATGCACCCCTAGCTCATTTTTATTGTTTCATTTTAAGTCAGAGTCTAAGTAACATAGGTTGCCTCTGGCCTCCAACTTGTCAGCCTCCTGCCTCAGCCTCCCAAGACACTCAGATTATATGCTTGGACCACTTCTTCTGGCCTTAATCATATTTCTTAAGAATGTATTATTTAGATATTATAAAGAAACACCAGAAGATAAATAATTAAAGAGTCCTCATAAGAATTCTTTTCTTTAAGGCCCAAAATCTCTACTGACCTCAGAGGGCTAAAGGATAATACAAGTATACTCTATATGTGGCTCTTCTTAAAGTTCCTGAAGAAAATATAGATACCTCTCCATTTTAAGAATGTTCCTTCTCTAGAAGGAAATTTGACTTGCTATTCTCTGTATATGGGATTATCTGTACTTGATATTTCATATTAAAGACTTCTAATTAATGCTTATTAGCATTTATTCAATTTTTCTGAAAGCAAAGCCAACCTTATTCTTTCAACTCTTTTCTTAAATAAACAAGACATTTCATTTCTTACACTTATTCTTCTAACCACAATCCATCAGGGGCTGAAAATATTATAGCCAGCACTCTAAACTCAAAAGTCTTGACAAAATAATCAGCACTTAGAGCAAATTGTCAGAAAGAACAGGGGAAATAGGCCACTTAAAGTCCTTTCTGACTTACTGAAATGCCAGTTTGGAATTACAACCGGAGTTCATAGAAAGTCCTTGAAATCTCTGCAATTTAACAACCAACTCTCTGCTTGTCCATCAGCAATGACCTTCATTATGGAGGAGCATGATTTCAAGCTCACTACCTGGAAGGTTAAGCTTATTTCAGGTATGGCTGACTACAAATTAAACCAACAAACAGAGAGTCTTGTAATGGAAGCCAATTTTTGAAATGGGCTTCAATGGCTCTGGAAATATAAGTCTGGTCTTTGAGAAGAGAGCTGTGCTGAGTGCTCCAGGATCTAAGTCTTCCCCTGCCCCCTTCCTCCAGCCATCACCAATTTTCAATAAGGCCATGGGGAAGCCAGATTGCGGGAGGTGTTTAGGCTCAAGAGTCACTTTGCCCCAAGCTGTTCTCTCCTCATTTCCTCCTTGAGAGAATCAATACCAGCAGCGAGGGTGAGGGTGACAATTGCCGTTGGCTCTCATAAGTTTCTTAAACATATTTCCAACAACTTCAACTCCCAATAAAAAAATATTGCTGTGAGAAATTTACCAGGATGAGGAAATACTATAGTAAGTTTATTAAGAATGAGAACAAATAATGTGCAAGGTGTTATACAATAATAATACTCAGCCTTCATTAAACTTCTATGATGAGTCCCTTGTGTTTTTGTTGTTATTTTTCTTCATATATAGAGAATAAATAAAGAAAACATTACTATGAGGTAAGGGTTATCATTACCTATCCACAGCAGGCCTTCTTTCATGTAATTACCCACATTAGATTACATCAAATTTTTCCTCTCTCCTGAGCCATCCTCATTAGCACATCAAAATACTATATCCTCCATCCAACAAATTAACACCCAAAACACATTTTAAAAATCCTCAAATGTCTCACGATTTTATATTCCCTGTAGTCACCATCCATCAATTTATTTTCCTATTGCAAAACTCCTCCAAAGAGTTAGGTATATGCATTGTTGGCCTTTGGTCCCCTTATATTCTCTTGTATAACCATTCTAATCTGCTTTTCAGCCATGACCTTCGACCAATCCTACTAGTTTTCAAGCTCAGTGACTAAATCTTGGTTGCCATAATACTACACATTTCCACAGCCTCTCTTCAGCTATTCATTTTGATCTTTTCAAATCACTTCTTTTACTTGGTTTCAGGAACACTAGAATCCTAGTGCTTCTGCATCTACACTTTTCCCACTCAATCTAAACATTTTAACTTCTTGTGCTCACTTCAAAACATGTAAGTACCCTTGGGATCAGTCTGAGGATCTCCTCCCTTCTCTCTGGAGAGTTATCTTCATAGATGATCTCATACAAATTTGAGGCTTGGCATAGTATCTATATTTTTATGTTTCCTATTATTAATTTCTAACCTAGATGTATCCCTGGAGCTTTAAGTTGCTGTATTTAACTGCATATTCAACATCTCCATTGTGGTATATAATACAATCCTGAAACTCAACATATCTGCTATGGTTTGGACATGGTTTGTATTGTTTGAATGTGTTCTTTGAGGGTCCATGTATTGAAATTTAATTCCCATTCTGAGATATGAACAGGGTGGAAACCCAATTCACCTATAGTTTAGAAGTAGGGCCTTTGGATTTTGGTAAGGTCATCAGGATGGAATCATTATGATTGAATCCTGATAGCATTTTGTTAAAAGATAGAGAAACTAGAGGATATACACATAAATGCTCCCTGTATCACGTCACGTGGTGGCTTGCACCCCCTCAGGACTCTGCCAGGAAGAAAGTTTTATTGTCAGATGTACATTTGTATCTCTAGAACTGTGAGCTAAATAAATCTGGTTTGTATTTTAGACATCATCTTGCCATGCAGCCCACCCTGACCTTGAACTCACTGTGTAGCCCAGGCTGGACTAAAACTTGTATTCTTGAGTGCTGGAGTTAGAGGCATGCACTACCTTGCCTGCCTTAAATCTCTTTTCTTTATAAAGTTACCCAGCCTCAGATATTTCATTACAGTGATACAAAATATACTGACACAATAACTTAAATGAGACTTTTTATCTAACTATTGTCCTAAGTTGTCTCCCCACAGCAGTGTCCTTTTCTGGTGGCAATCCATTCTTCTGGTAGATAAAGACAAGAAGCTCTAAAAGTACAATGCATGAATGCATGAAAATGTCACAGTGAGGCCGGGCATGGTGGCGCACGCCTGTAATCCCAGTGGCTCAGGAGGCGGAGGCGGGAGTCTCGCAAGTTCCAGACCAGAGGCAGTCTGCGTAACTTAGCGAGACCCTGTCTCAAAAAAAGTAAAAAAAATGGGCTGAGGTGCAGTTCAGTGGTCCAGCACTTGCAGAGCATGCAGGCGTGAGGCCCTGGGTTCAACCCCCAGTACCGCAAAAAAAAAAAAAAGAAAAAAGTCACAGTGAAACCTATTAATTTGTACAGTGAATATGATTGAATAATCATAATAAAAATGAAATTTATTACTGCTGGATATAAATGAAAAACTCTCATTTCTACAAATGCTGTATATAATCCATCTGCAAATATTATGCATTATATCCTCAACATATTTCTAAAATTTAACCACTTTTCCCACATTGAGTGCTACTAACCACATTTGTACAAATAACCCTTGTATCTTGTTGGCATAACTGCGACAGACTTCTAATTTCTTTTATTGTTGTCATTACTTCATCTCCCATGCAGCCAATTCTTCACTTGTTATCCAAGGTGATACTTCTAAAATGTGAGTTAGGGCTCACTTATTTCTCTCCAGTCAAAACTCTCTAATAGCTTCCCATGTGGGAAACAAAACCTAATATTTTTATCATTTCCAAAAGGTTCATACATTTGGCTACATATGATCTCTCTTGATTCATTTCCTCCTACTGCATTTGGTTATTTGGACACAGCTTCATAACTGAGACTGGAGATAGCCTCTGGGGAAGGTTGGATTGCTTTGTATAATGCAGCAAGAGTGAGAGAAGTTATTTTGGAGCTGTTAGGAGACTTCATCTTATATTTCCTTGTAAAATAACAATATCTTTCAGAAAAAGAAGAAAGAGTATGGTCAAACAACACAAATATTCCCAGTCTGGGAATGGTCGTGATATAAGGTTTTTAAGACACAGGAAGGCTTGTTGTTAGGTGCTTTGGAGTCAGTATCTGATTCATAGTGACCTGACATACAACAGGCAAAACAATATTGTCAGTGCTTCTCTGCTATTCACAGGCTTTTCAATGGCTGTTGCTTTTTGGGAGTGGTGTGCCAGGTCTTTCTCCCAAGCCTATAGTTCCTGGTGTTCCCAGGCAGTCTCCCATCCCAGTACTAACCAGGCTCCACCCTGCTTAGCTTCTGAGATGAGACAGGATCACACACCACAGTGGTGTGGCTGCAGGCACAGGAATGCTTAGTACGTAATTTAAGTTGTGTTGCTGTACTATTGACTTGTACAAGATTTTTAAATATTCTCAAAAGTCTACTATACAAAAAAATAAAATGCCTTATAGGGAAGTTTATTTGTAATCCAAGGACTAAAAGATATGTTGCCATATTTTCACCTGTAGATTCAGAAAAGGGAAACTATGTCCTTATCAATAAGTTTATCCTTAAACTCAGCAAAGCCAGTGGGAGAGCTTAGAACTACATGATTTTAAAAAATGAGATCTCCACATTTAACCAAAGCTTCAGAGATTTTGAGATCACTCTGTTCCTGTCAACTACAAATAAGATTGAGTTTGTGTTCTTTTCCAGATATTGACATGTTCATTAACACCACCATCATAATCATGATCATAACACAGTGGGACTGATAATGAGAAGCATAGTGACTTTTGGTGTCCAGAGATTGCAATTATAACTTTGTTTTATTTATTACACATTTTAAAATGTTACAGAAGTTAATATTAGGGGTGTATTCATGTCTGTAAGTAGTATTCGGAAGCATGCACAAACATCATTTTCATGGTATTTTCTAAAGAACATATTTTATCTCTCACTACTAGTAGAATCAAGGAAGACATTGATTAAGTGATTAGTAAAAGGTACATGTCTACAGCTGTACCACTGTGGCGTCTGATCCTGTCCGATCTTGGAAGCTAAGCAGGCTAGGACCTGGTTAATACTTGGATGGGAGACTGCTTGGGAACATCAGATGCTGTAGGCTTGGAAGAAAGACCTGGCAACCCACTCCCCCCAAAAAATCCACATTGAAAGCCCTATGAATAGCAGAGACTAATGACAGTACTGTTTCACCTGTTGAATATAAGGTCACTAACAACAACAACAACAACAACAACAACAACAACAACAACTACATAGCTATTAAATGATAGGCATGGTAATCAGTCCAGACTACAGTGTTCTTTGTATTATAATATCTTGCTTTCAAATTTTCTACAAACTTATCACTATCTAAAATTAAGGCAGAAGAAAGCACTTGATTCTCAGCTTTTGCGTTTTGGATTAGGAGAGGTCGTTTTGAACTTAGAGGAACACTTACTTTGATGGACATTCATACTCATGATGCTGTTTTTTTCTTTTGTATTGCATGAGCAAATTCCCTTAGAATTTGTATTTTAGTAGCCTGTCTGGGAAGAAATTTCATACTTTTGGAATCCTTTCATTTTCCCATCCTAACAATACAGTATTTAAAATACCTATGAGGTGGCCATAGGTGAAAATTATTCTATACACTTTGGGTGCATGACATTTCCTAGGGATTTTTGAAGGTAGCAATCATTTCCTTATGTGAAATTAATGGCCAAATAAATAGGTCCTGAGATTATGTAAAGAGCCTCATGAAAGACATATGATTATATCTGAGTTATATATTCATCCATCAAGCTTTCTTACCAGAAAGTTGTAATTAAACACCCAATCTATCATTAATTCAAATGTCCCACAAAAAGCAAACAAACAATTAACCTTTGGAAAGGTGTGCATGTGAGCAATCCCAGTAGGAAATATACTGCACTTAACACTATTTATACTTTATTGGAGCCAGTGGACTACTCCATGCAAATAAAAAAGATAAGAGGTCTTTTATTAAAATTTTTTTGTATACAAGAAAACACTGAATGAAAAGTCTCCAAAGGATGCAGCAGAGAATTCTGACCTCAGAGACCTTACCACACACCAGCTATCTGATGGCTTGCTGGTTTTACAGCTTTTATTTGAGGAGTCCTTTCTGTCTGCCAGTCTTCTCTCCCTTCTCAGTAAATCCCACAGGGTAAGAACAACCTTGGTTTTGGTTCACCTTACTATCAAACTCCTGAGGGAGACCTCAGGTTAAAATAATGCGCACTTAAAGATTTTGAACCCTTGTGTTTTCCAATGTTCTTTTTAGAAATAAAATTGGCCTGGTTCCTGTGTAATTCCAGAGACTCAGGAGGCTGAGGCTGGAAGATATGAGTTCAAGACTAGAGGCAGCCTGCACAAATTAGCAAGACTCTCTCTCAAAATAAAAAATAAAAAGGGGCTAGAGAGTGCAGCTCAGGGTAGAGCACTAGCAGAACATATGTGTGGAATTGGGTTCATCCTCTCAGTACTGACAAGAAGGAAAGAAGAAAGAAAAAGAAGAAAAGAAAGAAAGAAAGAAAGAGGCAGGAAAGGAGGAAGGAAGGAAGGAAGGAAGGAAGGAAGAGGGAGGAAGGAAGGAAGGAAGGAAGGAAAGAAGGAAGGAAGGAAAGATAAGAAAGAAAGAAGTAGCTGGGCACAATGGCGCATGCCTGTAATCCCAGAGACTTGGGAGGCAGAGGCAGGAAGATTGCAAGTTCAAGAACCAGAGACAGTCTGCGTAATTTAGCAAGATCCTGTCTCAAAAAAAAAAAAAAAAAATTGGCTGGGAGTGGAGCTCAGAGGTACAGCACTTGCAAAGCATGCAAATGTGCCGCCCTGTGTTCAACCTCTAGTACCACAAAAAAAAAAAAAAAAAAAAAAAAAAAAAAAAAAAAAAGAAAGAAAAGAAAAAGAAAGAAAGAAACAAAGAAACAAAGTTTTCATTTAATAGCCATATGCATAATAAAATGAACCATAAAACAAAATGAGCCAAAAAACAAAATGTGAGAGGTTTCTCTGTCCCCACCCCCCACATACACACGTGTACAATAGCATGGAAGTTAATAATTTCATATTATTTTACTCTAAGGCTCAGATAGACAAAAACAGGCTTACAATAAGCCATTACAATTCAGCTAAACTGCTAGCTACTACTCAGCGTTAATTATGCATAAAGACCAAAGGGTGTTATTTACGGTTGCTGGGGGATAGATGTATTTATACCTTGACTGTATAGTCAAGGTCTCCCTACAGGCTGCTGCTTCATCAGTGCTCATTGAATTTAAAGGGCACTTTCCAGATTTATTTCAGGTGAGAGTCTCTGAACCCAAGGGCCAACTTGATTGAACTAGTCTCAATGGTCTCTTGTCTCATCCCCTGAGAAGCCACTGGCTTTCAGCTTGATTAGGCTCTGATTGATATGTGCACCTTAAATCAGCTCCCAGGAAATTCTTGAAGAATGAAATGCCACAAAATTGCATGAGTTCAGATAAATACGTAACATGGAATCAGCCCTGATGGAGATATGATGTATGCAGATGTTGACCATGAAGCCAGACAATTTTCGTGCTTGACTTCTAAATATGCAATCAGAAAAGGATTAAGATGAAATTAGAGGCTGGCTCAGAGGCTTGCAGCATTTGTTGCAGGTGATCCTCAGTGATGTTATAGACAACAGTATCTGGAAATCTCCTCTCCCATAAACATGCTATGGCTGGATTTTCATGATTTCTGTTTCTAGAAATACTACAAACTTATTAAGAGTCCCTGATCTTTGAACAGTGACTTTGTACCAGGCTTTGAGTGTTTTCTATAATGCCTTATTTAATTTTTGAAATGATTTGAAAACAAACAAGGGTTATCTCTACCATTTTGTGATGGAAAATAAGATTACATAATTTGTTCAAGATCATATAACTAGCTAATGGTAAAACTAGCAACTCAGGGCATGTTAGGCAGCTCCCAAGCTTAGGCTCTTGACTACTGCTCTCTCCTCCTTCCCAACTTATCCTTTGTGTTGTATTTTTTCTCTTTCCTCTTAGGATTTGATATTCTGATGTTGTTCCTCCTCTTTTATTCTTTCCTCTTTGACCTATTGCTGCTTTTTCCCGCCTCTTTCTCCCATTAAGTCTTCTCCTTGAACTACAGGTCTCAAAAAAATAGCTACGTTAGATGTTTATTATAGTGATAATACCCTTGCACAAAAGATAAAATCCCTTTTCAACAATGAGTGGTTTGGCTGCTAAATTATATGTTTTCCCTTTAGAATATGAAATGTCCAGGCCTCACGTATCAGAGCATGGCAAAGGAAGCAAGTATGAGAGAGAAGCACTGCCAGCCTACTGACGTTAGGGCATGTTTTGTTATTAGGTTGTGCAAGCTATAGAGAAGGAAGAGATATTTCTGAGTAAATTTGAACAAAATAGTTGTTTAGTAGTCCATAAAGAAATTCAGGATTCAACAATGAATTTAATTAACCTACAAAGTGTTATTTATGATTCCATTAACTTTATTTTTCAAACCATAATTGTAAGCAGAGTAGGAAGATAAATATATACTCGGAAGTTACCAGGTGCAATTTACCTGTCACAAGAAGGTAAGGGAATAATGCTTTATGAAGGAAATGTGACTTGTGCCTTTTGTTTTAATCAAAAACTAAGCTTGTAGATGAAATGTTGTTGAGAGTGTTTCCCAAAACATAAAACGTCCTGTGGCTTTCCTACAGATCTACATTTCATCAGCCAGCCCAGGACTGTGCTATTTATTCACACACAGTCTACCACAGAGAGATCCTGCTGCATCTTCAGAGTCAGTTTGAATGAGAGAACTATGGAAGAAGACTCGCCTTTTCTAATCACATTTCTGATTTAATCCAGGGTCACAATGAAGTCAAAATGAGACTTCTTCAATAGACAACCTCCTTTAGAAAAAATGATTAAGCCACCATATTGGCAGGTGACTGGAGTATTAAAAAAGACAGGCAATATGGACATTGCAGAGGCACTTAGAGTATCAGAAATTTGACAACCCATATTAAAACAGAGATAAGATACATATTACTCATATTTGCCTACTGTGATAAGAAGGCAATGGAAATATGGACCATCAAACTTCAAAATAGTGTGATGCATGGTAGTGGAAAGATGTAAGATAACAACATACACACTTTCATTCAATGAGTGTATGGAGAATATCTAAGTCTGCATTACTTTTAGCTCTTGTGTGCTTTTGATATTTGCAAGATTGTACATTCCTGAAGCATGTACCCATATCTTCTTTCCACATACCGCTCTAGTATGCAATAAAAGTTCTTACATGTTAATTGACATTCATTAGATAACTTTCCAAAAACAAAACAAAACAAAACAAAAAACCACACACACATTGTAGGGACCATGTGGGTTGCCAGAGAAAGAACATTATCAACAAATCTTCTCAAGAAAAGAATGGGTAGAACAAGCAGCCACAAAGAGAGACTTAACCACTTCTAAAATATGAACTAAAAACATATACTATCTATGACAGAGAATAAGAAAAATAACTTCAAACTCAGAAAGAACTGGGTTAAAAATGCTAGCTCGAATTTTTGCTGCCTGTGTGATCTTGGGAATTACTTAGTTCTCTAAGCCTGTGTCCTTGGCTCTGCAATGTAGGCATAAATAATTCCTGTTTCTCAGAATTGTAGTGAGGGTTAAAAAAGATGCTATATATTAATGCTAAAAGTGTTACCAGGCAAATATATATCCTTAAATGTTACTCTTTTGCTTCTGCTATTTATAATATTATTCCAACACTGCTTCTACCTAAATGTTACAAATCCCAAATCAAGTCTCCTTCTAATTTAATTCTAGCTGAAAAAACTAAAACAGACATATTTTCTGTTTTAATTCTAATTTTAAAAGTTGAAGACATAATTCCTTAAAAGGTTAGTCAGAATTCAATGTAAAATATTAAGCATAATATTTAAAAGATAATTTTAATACTAGCAAAAATTGACCCAGGAATTTAATTGTATAACTCCTCAGAAATTATCTCACTCATCTAATGAACACTGATCTTTTCCCTTTAATTTTTAAGAAAGTGAATTTCAGGAGTTGGGCATTTTCAGATAGGCAGAAGTCACTCAAAGTAGCTATCCAATGCTTGGGAATGAGAAGGACAAAACGAATCTCAATTTTCAAATCCTCTTGAACACTGATGAGAATTTGGAGCAGGAAAAATAATAATGCCACATAATCTTCAGCCTAGGCTTTGAATCCTGTTCAATTGAATTGTCTTGTGGCTCTGGGAAAAATGCAGCCAATCTTTGCCTTTTTCAAAGAAATGTAAAAGGGTCTCTTTTTCAAAGTAGTAGTGGTAGGAAATGGTGATGTTAATAGTAAGAGTTGATGTTAACTGATGGTAACTGATGTTTATCATGTGTCATATACGAACCTTATAAGTAATAGCTCTTATGTCTGATGCAATGGCACACACCTGCAATTCCAGTGACTCGGGAGGCAGAGGCAGGAGGATCTCAAGTTCAAGGCCAGAAGTAGTCTGTGTAATTTAGAGAGACCCTGTCTCAAAAAGTTTAAAAAAAGTAGGCTGGGGGTGCAGCTCAGTGGTCTAGCACTTGCAAAGCATGCAAGTACAAAGTCCTGGGTTCAACTCCCTGTACCGCACCAAAAAAAAAAAATAAAATAAATAAATAAATAATAAAATCATTAATAGCTCATATAATTTTCACCTCAGTGCTGTGACATTAGGTTATCATGATCAGAAAGGTATGCCTCGTCAGTCAAAACATTTGAAAGTGGTGCAATGGTTCAAGTTTTTCAGGAAGAAGAAAGACTATAAGACATAACATCATAGATTCATAGTGGGAGAAAATGGCATAAACAGTATTCCTATGCTTTACCTATTTTAAAATTAAAAGAAAAACTACGTTCATGAAGCTGGTATGTGTCTTTCACTCAGTTGTTGTTGTTAGGTGCCATCAAGTCATGTCCAATTCATAGTGACCCTCAAAGGGTTTTCAATGGCTGATTATTTCGGGATTGCCTCAGGAGTTGATTACCACATCCTTCTTTCATTTTTGTGGTGTTAGGATTCGAACCCAGGACTTCAGATACTGCAGAGTGGCACTCTAGCAACTGAGCTGAATCTGAGCCCCTTCACTGAATAGTGTCTTAAAATGAAAATTTGCAGTACTTTTCTTTTGGTAGAGGTATAAAAGATAATAGTATATTGTGAACTAATAATATCTCAAATTAGATAAGCTATAGCATTGATATACAAGTTTAGGAAAGTAATTCAATATTGTAGCACTTAACTAGCTTGTGCAAAGCTCTAAGACTGATCCTTAGCACTTCCAATAAAAGAACCTATCTCCCTCCCTCTCTCTCTCTCTGCCTCGCCATATACATACATATATATATATATATATATATATATATATATATATATATATATATATATATATATATATATATATATATATATATATATTTATATATATATATATACACACATATACATACACACATATATGTATATATACATATACATATATATACATATACATATGTATATAGAGAAGTAGGTATATATAATATATATGTATGTATATATATGTATGTGTATATATGTATATATTATATATATATACCTACCTCTATATATATCTACCTCTATATATACCTATGGGTCTGGGATTTAGTTCAGTTGGTAGAGCGCTGTGCTGCAGTCTCGGAGGTCCTGAGTTCAGTTCCCAGCACCACAAAAATGGGAGAAGGGCCTGGCAATCCACTCCCAGGGAAATCCCAAAACAATCAGCCATTGAAAACCCTATAAGGATCGCTATGAGTCAGATACTGACTCGATGGCACCTAACAACAACAACAGCAACATATATACCTGTGTATATACCTCCATATATACCTCTGTATCTATTTATCTAATTGATTTAGTAATACTTTGATTTTATAAAAATATATTTTATTTAGAAAGCATTTAGAAAGCAGCAATAGGCCGGGGTTGGTAGCACACCTAGAACTCAGAAGGCAGAGTGAGGAATATCACCATTAGTTCAAGGCCACCCTGGGATATGTAGAGAGTCCCAGGCCAGCTACAGCTACAGAGTGAGACTATGTCAACAACAACAAAAGAAATTCAAGAGACTGTTTAGTTTGTCTATAGACAGGAGACTGCTTGGGATCCAGCTGCTACAGGATTGGGAGAAGGATTGCTGAAACAATCAGCCATTAAAACCCTTACGAACAGCGGAGAAGCACTGACATAATGTTGGGCATCACATAGTGCCAAGTACTGTTTCATCTGTTTTACATAGGGTCACTATGAGTCAGACCCAACTCAATGGTACCTAACAACAAACAACAACATAGATAATCTTTGACGTTACATGAGTAGGAAAAGTTTTACAGTACTCTGTAGTTCCTTATTGTTAGGTGGTGCCCCCATAGCAGCCCTATGTACAATAGGCAAAATACTATGGTTAGTGTTTTTCTGTTATTCATAGGGTTTTCAATGGCAGATTGTTTTGTGGGGAGTGGGTTGCCTGGTCCTTCTCCCAAGACTACAGCACCTGATGTTCCCAGGAAGTCTTGCATCCAAGTAATAACCAGATCTGACTCTGCTTAGCTTCTGAGATCTGATGGGATTGGAAGTCACAGTGATAAGGGCTAGGGTTCACAAAATGTTGAGAACCATTTGTTTATGTGTAGGAATTCTATTAGATTTCCTTAAGGGATAGTTAACCAGTAATAAGTTATGTGACCACTGAAACAGTAATTTCCATCTTAGTTTTCATTTTGTCAAAGCATTTTGAAAGCTACTTACAGATCAAAGATTGCATACTGCTCTGTTTTAAAATTATTTGAATTAGGATTTCTATTTACAGTGACTGGGTGAGGTGATGATATTACCTTACAGAAAACCCCTGGAGTCAACAAGTTAGTGCTTTTGCTACCTCAATTATAACAAAGAATATAGACAGAAAACTTTCAGTTAAAATAATTTTCAATACATTTATGGTCAAAGCAATTGAAAATGAAAGTTGAATATTGTATAGTCAGAAAAGCATTGAAAAGTTAATTTAAATTAACATATTGGTGACCTAAAATATTTAGTTTGAATGGTAATAAGAATAGTTATATATTCTAATATTAAAGGAGCTTTAGACTTCTTTCCTTGTGCTTCCTTACAGACCTGTTGGCTGTGCCTATGGTTCAGAATATATTGGCAACACAAACAGAACACAATTTAAAACTGCTAAAAGCTGCTCTGAAACTATCATGATTCCTTTATGATGCAGTAATTTTATATGGTATTATTAAAAGATTTTTCCTTTAAAAAGTTACCATTAAATTTTTATTACTAGTTGTGCTGGAATGAGGACACACAAATTAGTATATCTACAAGGAAATAGAAATCAGTTTTTTGTTCAGTATTGCAGAACTCACTAACAATATTTCCTCAGAAAAATGTACATGCAATCTATATGGCAGAGATATTGGCAAAAGCATTTTTCATTTTACAGTTCTACTATTTTCCCATCATCTTACCATACTTACATCAAAAGAATATGTTCTTGAGTTGAAGGCCATGAATATGGAGTAAATGGCTCCAACATCTAATTACTTTTCCAAGCCAGAAATCTGGACAACACCCTGGTTTAATTTTGCTCCCTTTTCCAATATTAAATTAATCATCACAATCTCTTTAATCTCCTTCAAAAAGTGTCATATTTGACCATTTCCATCCATTCTCACTGCCACCTCCATAGCTAAAGCCACGTCCATTCCAGTTGTATCCATGTAACAACAAACTGACATTTTCTTGGCATTTGGGCTTCTCACTTACAAAACATGCATTTCTACCCAATAGCTGGAGTGAAATTATAAAAATGCAACTGTAACTCCAATCTTTCTGGCCTTCCCAAAACCCTCAATGGCACCTACCACCATGCCTAATGGTTTCAACCCATCTTATAGCTTTTTTTCACATTTTCCTAACATCTTGTATTTCTCCATCATTCTCATCATAATTGTGATTAATTTAGCAAATGCTTAATGATAATTTTAAAAAATCCCTCCAAGTGTTTCAATTATCAAGTCACACCAGCTGAATTCAAATACTCCCTGGACCATATACAAGTTTAATAATCAAAGGATTTAGACTTTCCTCAAACTCAGATTCCTCATCCAAAGAAAAAGGAGATAATCAGTCCTAATGTACAAATAAGTGATGGCTACCATTAAATATTGTAGTGCAGCAAAAAAGCTCATATGCCTAGTATGTGGTGAGTCATCAGTAAATATTAGCTTTCAATTATGGGACTACATATTTGGTTTGAGGACATTTGTCTTTTGTTCATTTCAATGAACAAGTAAGAGAAATGGCTTATTTACTAGACAACTATAGTGCTAAATGAAAATTTCTGTTGGAACGAACTTACTACATACTAACTTCTTTAAGAAGAAAGGATTTATTATAGAGGATTAAGTGGCTTACAGAGTTATTGGAAAGGCAGAAGTAATAGACTGGTTTATACTTTTAAAAACTACTCTCAAAGTCAGAGAATGGAATCTGGACTCTACAGAAATTTATGAATCTTTAATAACAAGAAATTGAGGCTCAGAGTAATAATTTGCTTGCTTACCTAGCAAGTAAACATCAGAGCAATGAGCAGACCTGGGTCTGAGTTAACGTAAACAATTAAATGATTTTGAGCTAGGTTTCTTCCTCTCAAAAACAAGGGAATAATTCCTGTTTTCCAGATCCTTTGTTATTCCTTTGTTTTGTTTTTGGCAAGAAATAAAGGAGATTGAATGCAAGATGTCTAATGTGATGCGTTGGCATATATTATGCAATCAGTAAAGAATGGTAGTCATCATTATTAACATTAGTGGTACCAGTCTTGGTCTTTTCCATGGACACCCACTACATTTATTAACCAAACCAGTTGCCTTATTCATAGTTACCAAGTGGAAGCAGGGAAAGTAGATATAATTTTCAGGATGCTGAGGCCATAGAGACATCCTCAGATTTAAAATGTGGCTCAAGAACTCTCCTCTACCACCACAGTGATAGGTTGATGAGGAAAAGAAAAGTTTATAAAATATTAAACAGTGATTTTGGAGAGGATATTTATTTATTCCCCCCAAATCAAAATAAATAATAATTTTAATAATTCAAAGAATTAAAATGAGATATAAGAAAAAAGTGAATTGTGGCTATAGCTAGATCCTAAAATAGTCTATTCACAATATGGAGATTGTCTTCAAAAGTAACAAACATTGCTTTGAAGACTTGACTGGCAGAAGTAAGAGTCTAGGTAAAATAATCAACTTTTTTTTTCCTCTTAACATTTTAAATATCCAAAACTTAGGAACCCATACAAAGGATTCGTTTTATTCCCAGGCTATGTGTTACAATCTGAATACTTACAAAAACAACCTCACATATGCATACATCTTTGAAAGTGCTTGTGTAATCCCCTCATGTACAAGTATCCATATGTTGGAAATAAAATCCTGTATTTGTATTAGGATTTAAGACTGTTTCAGAACATGCCTTTGGAAACCACATACACAAGGTAAAATTACATTTCAGATCTGGTCCTTACAGACTATACATTGTTTCTTCTTTACTTTCTATACTCACAGATTCAAATAAAGGAGTTTTCATAAGTGTAGACTAACAAATTGAATTTGATAATTATGGAGATAAAAGAAAAAAAAAACAAAATTTTTGCCAATTGCCTCTTGATCAGTAGTAGCCTAAAGTAAACAATAAAGACAAAACAAGCAGAATAGGTCTTAATGTACCAATTACCATTCACAGCAGCAATGCTTTCCCAAAATCCATCATTACTCCAGTTAATAACTAGTGAGTAATAGTGAAGATGACTTTTGTCTTGGTTCAGAACATTCAGGACATTAACCAAAGAACTGACCATTAATCCCAGGTAATGTAAAGACCAGTTTTCAGAGGATCATTGCTCAAGCAATCTTCTATTCAGCTTAAGTACAATTCAGATTGCTAAATCTTTAGTAATTTCTAAAATATTAGAGCATTTTTACAGGAGACTGACAGAGTCATTGGACTCAGTGTCCTTTTTCCTAATAGAAATTCCTCAATTGTATACCTGACATATAATTTACAATGTTTGGGTTATAGAAATTCATTATTTCTTGCAAACTACTGATAACACATCCATCTACCATCTGAATCCACTGTAAACTATGTTAAAAAACAGATATGCTGTCAAAATATTCATAGAATTGATAGAATATATATATATATATAATTTTAGAAATAAGAATTACAATTATGCAACAAACCTTATGTACTAAAAATGATCACTTGAAAAACACCATTTTTTCTTTTTATTATATAATAGACATAGTTTTATTACATGCTTTATTATATATAATAATATATACATATATTTTGTTATTAGGTGCCATGAATGGGTCCAATTCACAGCAACCCTATGTACAACAGAACAAACCCTCCCCCACACTGTGCCATGCCCTGCACTATTTCAGTGCTTCTCTGTTATTCATAGAGGTTTCAACATCTGATTGTTTTGAGATTGTTTCAAGAGAGGATTTCCAGGTCCTTCTCCCATTTTTGCTGGCTGGGAATAGAACCCAAGGCCTCAGAGAGTAAAGAGAGTGCAGAGTTGTGCTCTACCAACTGAGATAACCCCAGCCCCATATACATATATACAACACTAGGGGATTGATCCCAGGGCCTCATGCATACCAGGCAAGTGCTTTACCCTAGAGCCCAGCTCCATTTTTTTAAAATTTTGAGACAGGGGCTCACTAAGTGAAGCAGGGGGCCTCTGGACTTGAACATGCAACCCTCCTGCCTTATATTCCTTAGTCACTGGGACTAAAGTGTGTGCCACATGGCCTGGCTTATTAGCAGATCTAAACTGTATAAAATAAGATGTTTCATTATGAGATATTCATACATATATATTTTGATCATTTTTACCACCAAGAGAAACAATATTCTAATAGACATAAGCAATTACAACTAACACCATGACTGGAAACAATATTTAAGAGTAGGATTTAAATATTTATATTCAAAATAAAGAGTTTTATTAATAAACTAAATTTTCTACAATAAAATATTTTGCTAGCTTTAGTTGAAAGAATAGTATATGGCCACTGACAGTGGTGCTACAAGGGGAGACTCATTGGCTTTGGAAAACATCAATATTTTTATGATATTTATTATAGTTTATTTTTAGATATTTTATATTTTCAATATATTATTTAATGAGGCTAGTGTAAGAAGGGGGTGAGTAATGAGTTTTATATAGAGAGATATACAATGTATGAGTGATATGAAAGAGAAAGACAGTAGAGATAGAAATGAACACCATCTGGTAAAATTATATATGAAGGTGTTCACATCCTATAAAGTTCATTGGAAGAGTGAGAAAATCATGTTATATTTTGTTACATTTTTGTTTACCTATACTTTCAAATTTCCCTATGATGAGTATGCACTATATCTTTTAAAAATTAGATAAACACATATTTCTAGCCTTAAAAAGACAGATATCCTTGGTACTTTTCCAACAATAATTAAGAAAGATCACATAACTCAAGGGCCTAGGACAAACAGTCAGTTGAAATTTTCTATCACTCATCATTGAAGTTGCACTTCCCTGGGCACCTGCCACTTAGTTATACACATATCAATCATTATCATCATAGTATAAGAAAGTATAGATCATTGGTAACCACCTGTAGCTGAAGATACTTTTCTGTTGACAAAATCTGTGTTGACACACTGTTCAACTTTTGTAGATAATAGAATGATGATTATTATACATACTCAATAGATGGAGTGTATTCCTAAATTTTTTTTTAATAAAGAATTAGGGCTGGGATTTAGTTGGTAGAGCTCTGTGCTGCAGTCTCTGAGGTCCCGAATTCAATTCCCGGCAATGCAAAAATGGAAGAAGCATCTGGCAATCCACTCCCAAGGCAATCCCAAAACTGTCAGCCACTGAAAACTCTATGAGGGTCGCTATGAGTCAGATACCAACTCAACGGCACCTAACAACAACAACATAAACAAATAAGTAGAATATGGTGCCTCTGAAGAATGTCCCTCTACCTTTAAAATTAAGAATAGGGCTGGGGACACAGGTTACTGTTAAGAGTTCTTGCCTAGGATAAACAAGTCCTTGAGTTTGATCTCTGGTAAATGTGTATGTGTTTGTTGTTGTTAGGTGGCATTGAGTCATGTCTAATTTATAGCAACTCTCATAGGGTTTGTAAGGACTGATTGTTTTGGGATTGCCCCAGGAGTGGATTGCCACATCCTTCTCCCATTTTTGTGGTGCTAAGAATCAAACCTATGACCTCAGAGACTGCAGGGTGGTGCTCTTCTAACTGAGCTAAATCCCAGCCATGTGTGTGTATGTGTGTAACAGTTTGTCTAGGTGGTGAGGATGAACACATATGAAATAAAAATAGAAATAATATTTATTATGGGTCAGTGATGAGCAAGTTTTTTGTAGTTTACCAGTTAAATGAATTTCCCCAATGATAGCCAGTACGTAAGGGCAGGCAAAATTCGAATGGAGGAATCTCTAATTCCAAAACTCTTACTCTTCTCATTCTTATATAATGAGAAGGAGGGGATGATCCTACAAAGTAGCTCGCTTTCATACACAACGTACAGCAGATTCCATGTTATTCTTAATGAGTGAGGAATGTAATTTGGCTACTGGAATAGTGCTTGGAGTCAAAAATCTAAATGCCCTACAATAACAGTATATTAAAGACGTTCATATAATGATATATTATGTCATATAGCCATTACATATAATCTTAAGAAATTTATAATAACAACTTCCATTTTATCACTAATAGTTAACATTCTTTAACACTAATCACAGCCCTGGCATGGGCTTAGCACTCTACATGAGTTATCTGTTTAAGCCCCTAAAATGTCTTCTGAGCTAGATTGTAGTATTAGTCTTATTTTCCAGATGAGCTTATAAGTACTCAAGTTCCCATAGTTGGAAAATGCCAGAATTGAACTCAACAAGTCATAAATGAGTGGGATACATCATTGCCTATAAAAGTATTATCAAAATTGCATTAAAGATACAGGAAAAAGATTGTGATGACATATACAATTAAAACCCCGATAGAAGCATCTGCATGGTGAGATTTTAAATATCATCACCACCTTTAATATTTTAACTAGTTTTTGTACAGTGAAAAATATATTAGGTTGGTTCTTGAAATAATTTCCATTTTGTAGAGTAGAAATGTGCCAATATATTGCTATATTTTATGCTTTAATCTAACTTTATGAGAAATGATCTTATATTTAAATGTACATAAGTATGTAACCTCACTTAAACATATTCTCTATTGTCTTAAAGGCATACAGAGGAGAATAAACTCCAGACAAAGCCAGCCATAAGGAAAGAAGCCTTTCATTGTAATTTTCTGTTTTATTCTATCTGGATTCTCCATAGTACTTAGTCAGTCCTCTAGACTGGAGCACTCAGACACTTTTACCCATGACAGAGCTAAAAATGGCGTGACTTGTTATGGTAAACCTTCAACAAATATTTGTAGAGTGGATGAACCACATCTTATCTCAACTAATTGAATCAAGTGGCTACGGTGTGGCATTTTGTAGTCTAGACAAAGCAATCCTGTGCATTCACTTGTCACTGAGCACTAAGATGCATTGTAGGATAATGCAATTGGAAAATGAAAGGGCATTGCAGCTGCCTCTAATCCACTCGTTCTGTCTACATAGAACTAATTTCTTAGGTTCACAAACAAGTTGTTTTATGCATAATTCAGAGAGTCCGATATCCTGCTGTTTAGTCTCACCACATCATTATTGAATATACTGCACAGCCTGACCTATGATTAGAAAAGCAGTGGCTGAGAGCACACCACCAGAATGCTGTTTATTTTCATGCCTCATGGCACATGCTTGCAATGATGAGATACATTTTATTAACATGAAAATGACTTCTAGATATTCTTTTAATTCTAAAATACAGGATGATAAGTATCAGAGTTACTAAAGTTCTCCACACAATTTTTGAAGCATGTTAACTGCACTAATGTATGGGAAATACCACATTAATTCCTACAATATAAGGTCTGAATAAACAGTTATTAGCATGGGCATTATGATACTGTGAAAGGTACACACACCAGTAGGGGTAATCTATTGATAATAGTGATTATCATTTATTTACCTGAGCACAATTGGAGTGTATAATCAGCTTTCTAAACTACTTTATCTCTGTCAAACTCCCAACATCTCTATTCTTCAATCATTTTCTACCTGTCTTTCATAAGAAAGATGAAGATTAAGAGATTTGTGAGGAACTCACACATGTAGCCAGAGGCAGATCCATTACTTACACTGATTTTTCCTCATCAGCAACATGTCTCCAAAAGCTAACTCCAAAAGCTAACACTTCATGTTTCTATCTAAAGAATGATTCTACCTTGCTGTAGCAGCTATAGTAACCTGGGAGTCAATCAAAACACAATTCCATTTAGGTAAGAGCATGCAAACTCCAAAATTGACATGAATTCTTTGATCCTTGTTTTTCCTTTCTTTCTCTTTCTCTTCTACTTACTGTTATTTCAAGGTGGAATATGTGTGCTGCTTGCTGTTAATGGCTACTTTTTTATTTTATTTTATTTTATTTTCTATATCTTCTGTTGGACACATTGAGCCATTTGAGCCATGGGTCATATATGTGCACTGCCCATAAATGCTTCTCCGTTGCCACTCATTCACCTCTCAAAGGAGTTCCATTGCTTCCATTCTGGAACCATCACAGTGTTTACACTGTTTCCTGTGAGATCTTTCAAAACATGAATTCAATCATGCCACTCTCAGGATCCAAACTGTTAGGGATTTTCCACTACCAGATCTTACTCTGTTAATTTGATTTGAAAAGTATTTGCTCTTATTGACTCCAGATTGGCCATATGCCCCTTAGAAGCTGGTTTCTGCCTCAGGCCCTATTGCATTGGCTGTGAGCTGTAGCTGGAACCTCCTGGGCTAGAACTAATTTTCTTTTATTGTCTTTTTCATGTCTTTCCTGGTACTGGTTTGATATAACCTACTCAAAGAGCTTTCCCCTAAGGATCCCATGTGTACTCTTGTCTACTCCCTATGGTTCTTTAATCTCTTATCCTAATTTATTTTTCTCCATAAATCCTTACTGTGCTTATCACTATGTAAGTACACCATGCACTTTTGGTCCTTGTTTTCTCTTTTCTATAGTGAAATACTAATTTGATAAAAGGTACGGTCATTTCTGTTTTGTAAAATGTCCATGTCTCTCCCCTATTATCATAACTAGCACACAGTAGATGTTCAGTCATTATGTATCAAATAAATAATTGTTTAAACTAGGTTGAAAATATTCAAAGAGCTTGTTGCAAGTAACTCTCTTTTTCTATACAATTCATTCACAATTTATAGCCTCATAGTTTTTAAAGACAGCATTTACTTTTCACTTATGTCCTTTTCTTTCTATTCAGAAGTTTTATAATTTCTCTTCTTCCCCATTTGAAAAGTAAAATGCATGTATGTGTGTTTTTGCACACATGTGCGCATTAATTTACATGGGCTTAAATGCTTACTTTCTGTGTTTTACAACAAGGAGAAATAATTTCACAGGGAAGGATAAGGTTTCTTCTCCCTGAGAAGTGACTTACCTGCTGAAGAGATTGAGAGGAGCATAGGCTCCACTGTTTAGAGCACTTTGACTATGCTCATTTGGACTTGTCTTATTCTGAATAGTTCCTTTAAGGTACCTTTTCCTTCAGAGGTAGATCTTTACGTTTGGTACAGAACAGTTAGGGTGGAAAAATTAAGGAGGAAGATATGATAATACCTGTGACAATATAAATAATTCTCTTTTAGTTTGGGGGTATTGAGGTTTATATTAAGAAACCAGATTTTGGTTGCAGGTCTAGAAATATTCTGCAATCATTTTTATTAGGGATAAGTTGAATATTTTGATGTTCACTTGTTTGAATCCTAGGTCTGATTTTTCAATTGCTTCAGGCTTCAGGTTGACAAGATGAGAAGGAATATTTTTTCTTCTAAAAACCAAACCCATGTACATTAACTCCCCCTCTGTACTACATTGGTCTTTATTATGA
The DNA here is from genome assembly GCA_007922755.1 of Pedetes capensis. NCBI lineage: Eukaryota > Metazoa > Chordata > Mammalia > Rodentia > Pedetidae > Pedetes > Pedetes capensis. Next base: position 43,387 of record VMDO01009745.1, read on the forward strand.
GCACAGTCACACACTCAATGTTAAATGAAAGCCTAGGAAATGCAGCAGCTTCTGTTAATAATTATGGACAAGAAGATAAATAAGATATAGTATATCCTCAAGGAATTAATATTCTAGTGGTTAGTCAAATCAATTCTACTTCTAACCATATTGTATATCTAGAGGCTAAAAAGAGTAAATAAGTATGCAAATCACAAAATTATTTTTCAAAAATTAGATGATTAATATTCTTTCCCATTTTGTAGTTCTTTACCTTATTACCCTAAGCCTCTTAGGTCAAGGAGGATAACCTGCTTCAAACACCACTTAAATTTGATATTTTCCTTTCATTCCAAAGGGGAAAAATAGTTACGTAGGCAACAAATAAGCATGAAGTAATCAGAAGCAGATACAAAGATCACTTCAGAGCTATCAATCCCATCAGAGAAGCTAGAGACCAGTCATCAGTCAGACTTTAATCAGCAGCAATGGATGGGATGAGAAATGAGGATCATTTGGGGGGAATCACTAAGGCTATATGCTTTCTCAACGATCATTTGTTTCATCAGTGGCAATTGAGTCAGTGTTCCCTTATGTTTATAATGAACTTATCCTTGAGGATTGAAAAAAAAAGAATACAGGGAGGAAGGATAGGAAGCAGAAAATAGGCAGGCAGAGAAATAAGAGGCCTCGAGAAAAATGTTGGTTCAGTGGATTTCACTGGAATGTATAGTGTGCATGCAATGATGGCGGTTGGAAGTGGGAGGAATATTCAAAAGTTTGTTGTGTCCAGACCAGGTGAGTCTTTGTAAGTCAGTAAGGGATTTGGGCTGTTGAAAGAGAAAATAAGGTCCACTGAAAATTTTTATCTACATAAATAGCTTACTGCAATCAGTGTGTATAAAGATCATCTTGGCTGTAGCAAAAAGAAAAAATCTGATCTGTTGTTAGGTGCAGGTTGAGTTGGTATCTGACTCATAGTGACCCTACCTACAACAGGTGAAACATTATTGTCAGTGCTTCTTTGCTGTTCATAGGGTTTTCAATGGCAGATTGATTTTTGGGAGTGGGTTGCCAGTCTGTCTCCCAAGTCTACACTATCTGGTGTTCCCAGGTAGTCTCCCACCCAAGTACTAACCAGGCCCAACCCTGCTTAGTTTCTGAGACCTGATGTGATTGGATGCCACAGGGCTATGGGTGCAAGAAGACATGCTCTGAACACCAGCACATTAATGGTTTCCAGAATCACTTTATTCTAGCACCTTATGTGGTCCTTATAGGTAAAAAAGAGTTATGTATTTGAAAAGATGAGTAGTTTAGGACCAAGGAAAGCTCCAAATTCCTACTCCCCAAGGCACAATGCTTTTTCCCTAAGGAATAGAACACGCTCTCATGTGGCCAAGTTACTAGATAGAACTTCTGGAAGGACTTATGAAAGCACAAAAAGCTTGGAGGGATCATTATGTTTACACATTTGATCTGGGAGCATTGTGATTGCTGCTTCTAACTACTTCATAGCCTGCAGCCATATGACGATGGTATCTGATTGCATCAGATCTCTCAGAGGCTAAGCAGGGTTGGGCCTGGTTAGTACTTGGATGGGAGATGACCTGGGAACATCAGATACTGTAAGCTTGGGAGAAGGACCTGGCAACCCACTTCCAAAAAACAATCAGCCATTGTGAACCCTATCAATAGCAGAAAAGCATTGATAATATTGTTTATTCCATTGTATGTAGGGTGGCTATGAGTCAGATACCAACTCAAAGGCACCTAAAAACAACAATTACTACTTCACTTAAAATATCAAGAACACAGTATTGGTATACAGTACTGGAAATGGTATATACTTAAAAGAGAATTTGATTAGTGATTTTCTTCAAGATCCACAGTTGAGTTCTAATACATGATTCTATATTAAAAGCCCCTGTTAATCACATAAAGCTCATTCTCTAGATGTCTGTACAACAAACCAGTGAGGACCACATACAAACTAAGGATTTCCAAAGATAGACAAAAGTATTTCCATGGTATTATCATATACCTACTGAATAAGGGTAGACATGGGAGAAGAAAATGGCAATACACTCCCAATCCAGAGGAAAAAAAAATCAGCCATTCATAATGCTGTGAGGGTCACTATGAGCCGGACATGACTCCACGGCACCTAACAGCAACAATAAAGAAAGACATTTGAACATCATTGTGATATGAACAGTGGTTTATACTACATGGAGCTCAAGGGAATTCCCAAGATCTCCCCAAGAGAATTATGAGCAACACCCCTGAGAACCACAGAAATAATAGTTGCCTGTAGAATATCTATTGCAGAATCCAAAATATCACATAGTAAAATACTTGGAACAATTTTTTCAGAATCACCTATCTGCTCTATTGTAAGAGATAACCATGATTATTTTTATTAATCCCCCAAAGGGAGAGTATTTCCTTCTTAGATTGATATAGATATTTCCATCAGATGACCACAAAATATTTTAATAATTTTCTAAAAAGTGGATCTTGGGCAAAGGATTCATTTCCTGAATCACACCAAGACACTGTATGGACCAGCCATGACCATGCATCATTCATCTCTCTGTTCACATCGATGGCAATGTGAAGTATGTACATCTCTGCCCCAAGTTTAGCATCCTCGTAGTGCTTTGAATCTCTTTAACTTAACCTCTTTTTGCTTTCCTGTGTTTTATTGTTGTTGTTAGGTGCCGTTGAGTCGGTATCTGACTCATAGCGACCCTACATAAAACAGGCGAAACACTATGGTCAGTGCTTCTCTGCTATTCATAGGGTTTTCAATGGCAGATTGATTTTTGGGAGTGGGTTGCCGGATCCTTCTCCTGTGTTTATGCTCCTATATTTCCACCCTTTAAGTATCCCTTCCCTCTGATCAACTACTACAGCTGCCTTGGTTTTCCAAAAATTACCAAAGGCAGCAGAGTCTCTAGGGTTGAACAGTAAGCCAGCCAAAGGAAATAAGCATGAGTTGAGAGTTAAACTAACTTGATGGCACCTAAAAATAACAATGCAATCCACATGTAGTTAGGAAAGTCTGCTCTTCTATTTCTCTTCCTTCCTCTAAACCCCAAACCTCCAATCTGAAACGACAGGCATGCAATCATAGCAACAATGGTATTTTGTGTTATAAATTTTGTTCTTAGCATTTCTAGAAAATCCCGGTGGGCACTCTACATGTAATATACTTGACTGCTTTTCAATTCTATCATTGATCAGTGATCCTATATCCCTTTGTTTTCCTTTAATTTAAGGCTGTCATAGGCTGGATTTCCCTGATGATTTTTTTTATGGGCCAAAGTGTCTTTAACCTACAAAATAATGGATAGTATGGCTCCAGTAGCTTGCTTTCTGCAATATTGGGGTGCTTCTTGAATAATTATTAACTTGTTCCTGATTTTGAAACCCATTCCTAAAACTCCAGGACTAAATATTATCAGACTAATTATTTCAGTGTTAAGCATTTACAACAAATAACCTTCCTTGAGTCTAAAGTAAAACTCATTGTGAATCTTGGCTTGTACCCTAGTGACACGGGGAAGTGAATTTAATAAAATACCTTGTATTGGCATAAAACCCTTAGGGCAAAACCTATAAATTGAATTAAACACATCAAACTTCTCTTCATTGGAAAGTAATTTTGGCATCAGCCTACAATCTCTTGTTTATGAGGAGAAGAAACTTTCACTTATGTTGTTAAATTTGAATGGAAAGAAGGTTGAATACAAAATGTTTATTCCATTCATTGCAGTTTACCCTTTCTGGGTAAAACAAATGATTCATTGCTATAACTGATGTTTCTAGAGAAATATACTTTACAAACTGATTTATAGGCAAATGTCTATAGAATAATTTTTTGAAAGAAGGAAAAGTATATTACTCCCACTGAGGTTTATTTTCCAAAATACGTTAAAAAATAACTAATTAATGATGATATCCATAAACTCTTTTAGAAATATATTCTATCTAACAAAAGCCATAGATATTTTGGCTAAAATATCACTTTCACATCCTTTGAAAAAATTATAATGTAACCACAAAAGTAGAACTGCCTATTTGGAATTTTTGAGAAGTGGTTGGTTTGGTTACAGTAATGGTAAATGAGGATACTATATTTGGGTTATTTATGTAATTTCTCTCTTCCTCTTACAGTTTTAGATGAAGACAGTGTTTCTGACCAAAGGGTAGAGGAAGCATGCTCACTGGATTTAGATAACACTGTGTTCATTTCTAAAACTCCAAATATGGTATGCAAGATAACTATGCTACAATATAAGCTAAAGCATTGGAACAAAGAATGTTAATGTATCTAAATCCCCATGGTTGATTTATAAACTGGAGTAGTAAGAAAATTGGAAGCATGTTAAAATGAAGATGCTGATGACTTGCAAATTATAACTGGGATTCTGCAAAATTAAATTCAATACATCAATATCAACGTAAAAGGAAAATACCTATATCAAAGGCAAAGTACAAAAGAAAAGAAGATGTGATATTTTTAAATGGTAATGTTAATGACAGTTTAAAAATAAACCATTGAGCCAGGCATGGTGGTATACATCTGTAATCCCAGCCACTCAGAAGGCAGAG
>VMDO01009745.1:48085-75637 GCA_007922755.1 Pedetes capensis
AAAAAAAAAAAAAAAAAAAAAAAAAGAAAAAGAAAAACTAAAACAAAGTATGATTTCATATCCACTAATTTGGCCATATACCACAGCACTGTCAGTTTGTTATACTGTAGATGCTGGTATGTTGATGTGATGCTCAAAACTATGCCACTAGTATTTTAGATGTTAGTAGGGCCACCCCTGGTGAATAGATACAACTGGGCTTCAAGACTAAGATAGACTACAGAGAAGGTTCCAGCAGCCAACTCCTGAAAAAACTGTTTTTATAGAGACCCTATTTACAACATGGGAGAAGGACCCGGCAACCCATTCCCAAAAATCAATCCACCATTGAAAACCCTATGAAAAGCAGAGAAGCACTGACAATAGTGTTTCACCTATGGTAGGTAGGGTCATACGAGTCGGATACCAACTGAAGGGCACCTAACAACCACAACAACATTTACAACAGGATGAAACACTCTCTGACATTGTGCCATGCCTGGCATTGTCAGTGCTTCTCTGCTATTCACAAAGTTTTCAATGATGGATTGCTTTGGGACTGGATAGCCAAGTCCTTCTCTCTAGCCTACAGCACCTGGTATTCCCAGGGGGTCTCCCATCCAAGGACTAACAAAGCCCAACCCCGCTTAGCTTCCAAGATCAGGTGGGATCGGATGCTAGGGTGCTATGGTTGCAGACTGTGAAACAATTAGCCATTGAAAACCCAGTGAATAACAGGAAAGCACTGTCAAATATAGTGAAAGAAAATGGGAAAATGAGGCCCCCAGGCTGGAAGGCATTCAAAAGATGACTAGGAAAGGGCTGCCACTTCAAAGTAGAGGTGTCTTTAATGATGGGAATGGAGTAAACCTCCTGGGACCCCCATTTCCTGTTGTGGCACAACTCACAATGACTTCTCACACAGTGTTTGCAACAATGGCCTCAAATATAAAAAAGGTCTTGTGACTGGTACTGTATTGGGTAGTGTTTCATTTCAATTCAGTTGTACAAAGGGTCACTATGAGTTGAACCAAACTCAGTGGCAACTAACAACAACAGTCACTTTGCATAACAGTGAGAATATCCTTAATATGCTAAATTCCAAGTTACCATATATGACACAGCAAATCTGCTCTTAGGTATTTATTCAAGAGAAATGGAAACATACATCCTCACAAAGCCTTGTCCACATAGTTCATAACATTATGCATAATAACTTAAACATAGAACAATGCAAAATGTCTATCAATTATTGGACATATAAACAAATATTGTATATATGCATATATAGTGTAATAGTATTTGGCAGTAATAAAGTACTGATCCAAGTTATAACACAGATATACCCAAAAAATGTTATGTTCTGTGAAAAAACATCTAAGAGAAGACACATATTATATCATTCTAGCTATATTAAATATCCAAAGAAGGTGAGCCTATAATGACAGAAAATAAACTGGGTGGAGCTGAGGGAGAAGAGTTACTACAAATGGTTACAATGTTCCTTTTATTAGTGATGAAAATGTTAACAAATTAAATTTTAGTGATGGTCATAAATGTGTAAATTTACTAAAAAGCACTGTACCATGCACCTAAAATGAGTGGATTATATGGCATGCAAATTAATTGTAATACAATTATTATGAAATAGGACTAATTACTTTATATTATCTGATCCCCATTCTTCCAACTTATTTTGCAACATTTTTCTCCCATTACATTAGTTTTAGTTTTTCATGTACTATGGTCTCTTGATGGGCTGGGATTTAGCTCAGTTGGTAGAGCACTGCGCTGCAGTCTCTGAAGTCCCAAGTTCAATTCCCAGCACCACAAAAATGGGAAAAGGACCTGGAAATCCATTCCCAAGTAAATTCCGAAAACAGTCAGCCATTGAAAACCCTATGAGGGTCACTATGAGTTGGATACCGACTTGACAGCACCTAACAACAACAACAAAAAAATGGTCTCTTGCTACTTCATTCATTTTTTTTTTCATTACTGGAAAGTTGATTCCAATGCCTCATGAATGCTAGATAAATGCTCCACCACCAAGCTGAACTTCCAATGCTTTTTTATGTTATTTCTTTTATTATCATTTTTGAGACAGGGTGTCACTAAGCTGCACAGGATGCCTCTGGTCTTGACTCCTCCTGCCTTAGCCTATTGATTTCCTGGGATTGTAGGCATGCACCACAGCTCCCAACTTTGTAACTTCATTCTTGATGATAGCCTGCTTGGAAAAGTCTTTCTATAATTTCTCCCTTGGATAACTTCTCTTCGAAATTCTATATTCAGTTGAACCTTCACAGCTAAAATTTTCTTTCACTGTACTCTAAATCCATGCTCTCCCCTTGTATAATGTATATGATATAAAACATGATATATTAATTGTGTTAATTTAGTGTTTTATATTTCTATCTGCTTACTGTATTATGAGAACTACAAGGGCAAAAGAAACAAACAAAAAACCCAACTGTCTCTTTTTATTTGTCTTCATTGCTTATCACACAAAGTAGAATTTTGGCAAACATTTATTAAATGAAAATATTGACTATGAAATGCAATAAAAACTGGGTACTGTGGCACAGAGACTCAATAGCTTTCCCCTTAAATGATGAAGGAAGTATAAATAAGTATTTTGAAGAGGAAAGCTGTTGAGTTTAAGAAATGTAGTAAAAACTAGGTACTAGTGGCACAGTTTTATATATAATAAAAACTAGATACTATGAGAGAGAGGGGGGAGAGAGGGAGATATTAAGCCTACAACCCTTACAACCATGGAATCCTATCTCATCAGATCTCAGAAGTTAAGCAGGGTCAGGCCTGTTTAATACTTAGATGAGAGACTGCCTGGGAAGACCAGGTCCTGAAGGTTTGGGAGCAGGATCTGGAAGCCCAGTCTCCAAAAAACAATCAGCCATTGAAAGCCATTTGAATAATAGGGAAGCACTGGCAATAGTGCCTGCCATGGCACAGTATCGGGCAGTGTTTCCTCTGTTGTACATAGAGTCATTAGGAGTCAGACCCAACTCAAGGGCCCCTAACAACAACTAACAACAATGGTGAGATTATGTTGACAACTATGAAGAGAAAGCCAGTTTCCTATTGCAAAGAGATTTCTGCAGAAGTGATTTCTCCAATTTCTAATAATAATAATAATAATAATAATAATAATAATAAAAATAATAATAATATAGAGGACAATATCAAAGAAAGAATATACACATGTGATGCATAATTCATAATAAATCAATAAAGGTAAAACAGACTTTTAAAAGATGAGGTAAAATAATGCCAGAAACAGTTCCCTTTGTTTTCAGAAGTTACCAAATAAAAAGAAGAACTGCAAGATTTCTTGTCCTTTTGGTAAGTACTTGCGGGTAACACTTTTATCCATTTACTCTATAAACATATTTGGCCTAAAGTCTTCATGTTAACCGTAAGGAAGGTAAGGATTTAGGAGATAAAATATCTTATCCAGTACAACTTAACAAGTCAGTGACAGAGTCTAAATATCTACTTACAACCCCTGGTTCTTGGAACAGGGGTTTCTCTTCATGCTGTTAAAAAATGCTTAACTTTATTTCATTCTTTCCATGCTTTATACTACCAGAGTGTCTGTGTGTGTGTGTGTGTGTGTGTGTGTGTGTGTGTGTGTGTGTAGAAAAGTGGATGTGAAAAGTGGGATATAGCAGGGGTGGAAACCTGCCAAGCAAGGTTGTGACTGATAACATTGCTGATGGCTAAATATGTTATTGAATATTTATCTGGCCCAAGTCACTGCACCAAGCATTTTATAACCAGTTATCTCCTCTGACCATCACATTCTCCAAAGAATTCAGCTGTGAGGAAAAAAAAAATCTGGGGCTTATGAAAGTCAAAAAATTTCTGAATATCACGTAACTAGTAAGAGATGATGTTCAGGATTGCATGATGCAGAAGTCCATGTTATCATGTACCAAATACTACAATCCATTCATCTCTCCCTACTGTGCATGGGTCTACTTTTATGTTTTCCTGAGACATTTAGTTTATAAATTTACTTTTTTGTTGTCTTTCTCATATTCCCAAATTGGAAGTGAATGATGCATAAGAAAGTAATAATAATAAATACTCTGGAACCTTGTTGCCTAATTGGAAGTGTATGATAAGATACAAATTCTTGAAAAGTTTTGCTATTAGTTGATTTATTACACAACTATAAAAATATGCTATTTTTGATATAGAGTTTTATAACGCAAAAATATTTGGCTATAACAATATCACTTGAAATATAAAGTTTCACACCAAGTGAAATATTTGTCACTTATGGGCTTTAAGGAATATTTATGTCATACTTTTAAGACAGAAACAGAAAAGAGAATACATAAAAACAATATATCAAACTCACTAATTTGAAGGCAATTTAAATGAGAAAATCTCATTGTGTCTCCAAGAAATTTAAGTTTACCTTTATGGAATGAGAAAAAATAGTACTATCGAATCCAATTGAGAGTTTACACATAATTTAAGGACAAATACTCTACATAACACTTGAGAATAAAAGATTTTGTGATAAGCATTAATGTGATAGACACAAGTGTTTCTTATTTAGAACAAATGTTGTATCATTATATTGTTCTAGAACCCCCCATCTTCTGCCTTGCACCAGAGCTTTATCCATTTAAGCCATATAACTATCTGTGCACACAATGTCATTTTTTACTTATTCTACTCCAGTAATATTTGCCATATACTTTCTTGATATATCCAGATTCTAACATTGCTACCTCTTCTCCCACTTATAGTCTTACCATAATCTGAAGTTGAGTAGGTTAGCAAGATGTTATAATCTACAAACTGTGCTTTCCTAGTTGATTATGAACCTAACTGTCTCTAAGGCAATACTTATTTTTGCACCTTCATCTTCAAAGGGTCTATTTTCGTAGAGCTTCAGTCAGACTCACTTATTCATTAAGAAATACCTGATAGTAAACTTGTTAATATATATACTTATAAACATATTATTTCTATTAATTTGTATTTATATGCAGTGGAAAGTCGTAAAATGGCATTTTCCCAAAACCATTAGTATATTGTTAATTGTGAAGGGCTTTACCTTTCATCTAATTTATTCACCCTTGACTAGTAGTCTCCATTTAAATGGTTTGATTATTTCCACTAGAAACATGTATTTTAAATATGAAGCAAACTTTTCTTGCATTCTACGGTGGCATAAACCATTATCTTGACTGACTTACATAAAAACTAACAACCTACCAAGAATAATAGAAAGTTTAACTGTTGGGTTCCTGGTATTCTTAATGCATGAAGAAGTACTAGGCAAAATCAGCATGTCCACACTCAGCAATGTCAAATTCAGAAATTATTGGTGAGAATTACACACAGAAGCTGGGCTTTGAATTTCTTTTTTTAACACTATTTTTGGACATAAAAATTTACCTTTTATATAAATAATGTAGTAGTTGCTGGTAACAGAAATTACTAAATGCTTTTGACTTACCTAATTGCTATGTGTCTTAGTGTTTTCTCCCTTATCCTCATTATCTCCCCATCACACCAAAAGAATAGTGTTTTAAATGATATAGTTACTTCATACTTTTCTACCATGTAATTAAAAAAACCTAATTATATTTTGTAAAAGTGCAATTGGATTCAGAGTAAAAAAGAATTTATTGATTAGTTTCAATTGCTAAAAGTCTGCTCCCATGTTCTATTACACTCTTTTAAAGCATGCATTAGCAATCACAAATCAAAGAGTTTATAAAATTATGAGTTGGGAAAAATTGTTGTGATAGATATTGTCCCGGTATACTGGCATAGGAAGATAATGGAGGTTTTATTCAGAAGCAAAAACAAAGCCAGACATAAAACAAGAAGAAAATCCACATTGCTTTGGTCCCAGAGGCTTCAAGGGTTTTAAACTGTGATTCAATCAACTGATAAATCCAACACACCAGAATGTCTCCTTCTTAACAGATTCAAATTATCTCTTTCTTTATTGCCCCTGCTGATATTTAGAAAAATATCTAAAAAGTGGATAGTGGGGGGAAAAAAGACCTTAATAATCATCTATCTTAACAATAACATTTTACCAATAAGAAAACTGAGACTAAGAAAACGGATTTGCCAAAACAAACAAAAAAAAACAAACAATCAAATGCCCAGCTCATTAAATCTTTCCCACAACATCATTTCTTCCCACTGAAGCAGTTCTCATAGGGCCAAGTCAAATAATCACTGTGATCCATCTCTTGAGGAATAACAATGCAAAAGAAAGAATACTTTCTCCAATTTTGGACTGCTGCTGCTTTTCTCCAGCAATATTGTTTATTTCTTCAAGATAGACTCTTGAGATGATCTCTAATTCTTCTACCACAACACAATATAGAAAGAGAAAAACTAAGCAGTCATCTTTTTCAAGAATATCCTGACTAGTAAACTCATAGTTTATCTAAGACTTCCCCTCAACCAATATTTTTTTTACTACCTCAAAGACAGAAATACTGACAACCACCATGCATATCTTTATTTAAGTGGGATGATCTAGAATTAGATTTTCCTACTTTAGCCTTGACCCTAGCACAAAATAGCTTAGTGACTTGTGGCATATTATTTAATATCTCTGACCTTCAGATTGCCTATCAATAATAGTATACCAATAGTTTTACATCTTAACTCATATAAGCCTCACCACTAATCTATGGGAAAGGCATAATTATTATTGTTCACATTAAAGAAACTGACAGGTTGAAAATTTAATTGTCTTGTCCAACACTGGACATCCACTAAAGGACAATGTCACAATATGAAAAGGACCATCCTTTCCAGAGTCCTTATGTACTCTACATACTTCCTTGATTCTGCCTGAATGTAGCGGTAATGAAATTAATCATTATCTGTCTTACAATGTTTTTGTGAGAACTGAGTGAAATATAAAACTGTGGATGCAGACAGCAGTGCTCCTGACCCAGGAAAGGGCTGATTAATATGGCTTTCTGATATCTTTAAATTCCTAACCACCACTCTGCAATTCACTTACTAAAAATAAAATGTCAATTGTCAACCTCCTCCAGGATTTACGTTATCCTCTCAAAATCCAATTGGTTGTCTCATATTTAGCAAAGAAGAGGACACAAGAAGGTGATATAAATACATGCATATGACTGAATTGTTAAATGTGGGAAAGGAGTGAAAGCCTAGGATCTCCATTGTCTTACTACTTAATTTGAAACATAATATTACAGAAAGGTGGAGCCACTTTGGTTGGAAACAAGGAATTTGCAGTAGACATGGGGTGTGCGTGGCATAGATACAATCTTAATGTTGAAAAATAAGTAAAAGACTGTTCTCTTTTTTTTTTCTTTTCTATTGGATTTGGAATATCTGGTGTTTGTACAAATATTGTTCATTCAAATCCAGGTTGGAGCCTATCTACCATTAAAACGAGATGGGAAAAGACACTGCTAATCATAGATCCAAGAAAAATACACAAATTCAGTGTTATCTCATCTGGCATCTTATAGAAATCATAGCTGAAGAGGTTTCTCAGAAAGTAATTTGAGAGATGATGAAAGAGAAAGGAAATGAAACATATTTGGAATTCTTTGCTTATTTCTTCTTTCTGTACCCAATGACCCTTGAAAATGTAAGCAGAAGTTCATCAGACAAGGTTAATTTGTTGCATTAACTATTTGGGAAGTAAATAAATTCAGGATGCCAATAGCCAGGAGATGTCATGTTCCTGCCAACTCTTTGGCAAGCTAATGTATCAAGATGTCACCTCTACATCCAATGAGGTAAGTTCCTCACATCCTGACACTGATTGCTCAATGACAGAAACAAGTTGGGCGTACTGGCTAGTTTTAATCTCAGCATCTCTTGGAGATGGGGGTTTTTGGCAGAACTTGGCATCTCCTTGACAGCTTGAGACAGGAGGGCTAAGGACTGAATGATCAAGATAAAGCCTTCCTCTGCCTTAAATTTTGTTTCTCAGGTGGCCAGAGCAGTCTGGGTTTATTTGCAGAAAGGTTACAGATCTTTAATCACTTTTCCTGTCAGTCTCTTGCAACATTCCATACTTGAATCAGGGGAGTTGGAGTAAAGGGTTTGAATCAAGACGTATAGTAAGCCATTTCCTTGTGCTGATGAAATTTTGTAAACAAATTCTCTTCTAATTCTCTTTGGAATGACAGGTAACCCAAAGTCATTTCATAGTTTCACTTGTGTTCTCTTTCCATTATAAATTCACTATATACATATATATATATATATATATATATATATATATATATATATATATATATGGGCTGGGATTTAGCTCAGTGGGTAGAGAGCTGCACTGCAGTCTCTGAGGTCCCAAGTTCAATTCCCAGCACCGCAAAAATGGGAGAAGGACCTGGCAATCCACTCCCAAGGCAATCCCAAAACAGTCAGCCATTGAAAACCCTATAAGGGTCGCTATGAGTCGGATACTGACTCGACGGCACCTAACAACAACAACAACAACAACAACAACTATATATATATATATATATATATATATATTTTTTTTTTTTTTTTTTTTTTTTTTTTTTTTTTTTTTTTTTTTTTCTGTACTTGGGGGTTGAACTCATGGCCTCATGTGTACCTTGCAAGTGTTCTACCACTGAACTGTACCCAGTCCATTTATTTTATTTTGAGACAGGGTCTCACTGATTTACACCGGCTACTTCTGGCCTCACACCTGTGATCCTCCTGCCTCTGCCTCTGCCTCTGCCTCTTGAGTGACTGGGCACAGAGATTACAGGCATGCACCATTATGCCCAGCTTCCTTCCTGACTTGCACTCATCATCAGATATATACTGGCAAATCTTTTTCTTCAATGATCATATTCAAGAAGCAGCATGAATTTATTTATTTTTCTTTTCTGTGGTAATTGGAGTTTGAACCTAGTGCCTTGCACATAGGTTGCAAGTGCTCTAAACAACAACAAGAACTACTACTATTACTACTACTACTACTACTGGGATGCACCCCAGGCCAACTTTTTTTGAGTCAATATCTAAGTTATGCAGGTTGCCTTTGGCCTCAAGAGCCCAATCTGTCTGCCTCAGCTGCCCAGGTTGCCGGAATTAGAGGTGTGTGCCACCATGCTTGACCTCAGACTTTTTTTCAAATCCAAATTAAAAGGAAACCAGAGAACATTCACCATCCAATGAACTGTAATTTTCTTATTGAATGCTCTTATTTTTACTAAAGTAGGTTAAAAGATGGGGATATTATATATGTGTGTATGCATACATTTGCATGCATATGTTACTGTAAGTGGATGTCTGAACATGCAAGATTTAGTGTATGTTTAGATACAGATACAAACATAAAATTATAAATGAAACAAGTTTATTTTCTGAAAACTTTATTTGCCTAAACGTTTATTCACATGTATATTTTTAAATTTTATAAATAATGCCTAATCATTGAAGAATGAATGAATATGTATCTTGGGTCAGGCAGAAGGGAGAAGGAAATACAGAGGTGATATCACTTTATTAAGGCAACATTTCTTGTAAGCTAGAAATGGAGTAATTTAAATTGATCCTTACCTCATGATCCAAAAGCACAAGCAGAAATATCAATTCCACGAGGGCACCAGGGCCATTGTAAAGCTCCCTAATAAATATGAATAGGATGATTTTACTTCTTTATTTTTCTCCTGCTGCTGCTATTGGGGAAGTTGACAGCCTAATCATGTCTGCCCAGCACCGAGCTGTGAGTTTACATTAAGCGGCATGTGTTCAGTCATTACCGCATGGTTTGGGGAGGATAATGGTTTTATCTAAACTATACCAAAGGCAGAGATCATCCTGAAAGTCACTCAGCAGTTCACAAAGAAGGTTTTCTGTATATTTTAAAATTTGCTGGCAGTAAATGTGAAATGATTAGTTGCTAAAAGGTGAAGAAGGGATGTAAAAATCCCATCCAGTATGCTAACCAACTAAACAGTAAATGGCTGACATGTATATCTTTGTTCATTTATATAAATTCACATAAATTAATCTATTTAAATGATTGAACTATGATGATTTGATTGTAGGAGAGGGAAAGAGCTACTAAAGTTCACATACTTGTAGAAAGGCTGGTGAGAAGAGCAAATTATAAGAGTAATCATTAATAATTAACATTATTGAGCATTTACTAAGCTCCAAAAGCAACAAATACTGTGTGCTACATTAATCTTACAGAAAAACCTGAGTAGGAATAGAATGGAAGGGGTAAATTACTGAAGACACCAAGAATACCAAAAGGTACCTAAATAAGGAAAATATTTCTTAAACTTTGGTATTAATTTGACATTATCATAATGACTTTTGTAATTCATTTTACTAATTTTACACCTAAATATTGATTTTGATATTTTTGAAGACAGTATTGACATTATTCAGAAGTAAACAAAGACAATAAACATAAGAACAATTAAGTTTACTGCATGTCAATTACAATAGAAATATTTGGTATTGTAGATTTTCCACACTGGGACCAATCCCTATGTTAGGTGCTATCGAGTCAGTATCTGACTCATAGTGACCCTCATAGAGTTTTCAATGGCTGACTGTTTCAGGACCAATCCCTATAGCCATATCCTTTTTAATGTGATTCTGGAGCTCCTACATAAAAGGATGGAATTTCCTTCCTTACTTCTCAAGTCTGGGCTGGCCTCAGGCTTTGCTTTGGCCAACAGAATGAAGTGAGGATGTCCTCGTTCTAATTCTAACTTTACCTTCTTTTTGGCACCCTGACACCTACCAAGTGAACAAACCCAGTTAGAGGACTGGAGGATGAAAACCTTGTGTCTGGGAACCTCCGTTGCTTCAGGTAAAAACAAGCCTACTCTTTGAAGTGAAGCCTGACCTGCAGATGGCTCCCAACACATGAAGGAGCTTGGCTGAGAATAGAACTGCTCAGCCAAGCTCAACTCAAATTGCTGACCCATAGCACTAAAAGCTAAATAAATGCTTTTAAGTTTTGAAGTATGTCTGGACAGCAATGTTCAATAATACAATGAATATTAGGTATCAATTAAAAAGTACGAGGAAAGCTTTAAAATGCTGATGAAAACAAGTAAAATGGTGGATATTTTATGATATAATATTGTAGTAAAATGCAAATTTTATTCTATTCATCATAACTATGTAAACACATTCCTGCATATAATAAGTGGGATGTAAAAAATAACATGGTTTTATAAGGGTAGTAGGGTAAATGATCAAATTATCATTATTTTAACATTCATTTAAAGTAATTTTATTGTATTTTCTAATGAAAATATTCAGTAAAAAAAAGCTCAAACAAGACATTCTCAATTTGTAGTATATCTTCATGTGACATTATTAAGTTACTAAAAAGTATGAGCCAATTATTTTTTGTCTTTCTCCTCATTTGAAAAGTATGAACAAAATGGTCAAACAGAAATATTTTAAATTTTGAAGAAAGCCTCTTTATAGTTAGGAATTAAAGCAAAATTTGCATTAGCTTATTTTACGTTCATTATCAAATTGCTAGAATTTAAAGTAAAAGTAGGGATATGAATACCTTATGGACCCTAAAACCTATTTAAATACTGAAAGATATTGATAATACCCAAACTCTCACATGTTAAAGGCCAGCATTTAAATGTTAAAAGTACTAACCTAAGATAAGGAAGAACCCATTTAGGCACTAATTCTAAACATAACTCTCAGTGAATAGCTCATTTCTTTGCTAAGTATCAATGTGCACATCATAAGAGTATTGCCTCAGGAAATTGAAACTGACTTATTTGCAAAAACCAAAGAACTTCATAGAAATTCCAAAAGCATGTCCTTGAAAACTCACCCTTGGCCAATTTATACTTCTTTAATCCAGTGGGCTGCTGAAAGCAGAATGCTGTTTTTGTAGCTGAGTGTGCACATTTGCTGCATGTAGAGAAATGTGGAGCTTGGCTTCCCTCTTGCATTATGAGGACAATTTATTTTGACAGCTTCTCAGCCCCCAAAAGTTGTCAGACTTCCAACATGTGGCAGATTGAACTCTGTGCATCCAAAAATCCTGTAGCCTGACTTTCAAAGCAGAGAGGTTGGAATAAGAGTCAAAGACAGCAGTGTAGAATTTGTGCCTTGTCCCTTTCCTTAAAAAGCCAAAACTCAGAATTGAATCATTGTTTATTCGGATTAGGTCACTGTCAATTTCTTCCTCCACAAGACACACTTAATGTGTCCCTAAAATGCATATGTTTTCTATTGTGAGGATCAGTTCATTAGTTTTCTAATTTATAAATTCAATGCCACCTTTTCCTGTCTAATGGCCCTTCCACCAGTCATTGAGTAACTTCTCTGTTCTCAAGGGAAGCAAATCAGCTTCTTCACTCCCAATTCTTCTCTCTTAGACACCCAAATCTTTCACTTTTTACATAGTAGAATGCTGTCCTTTTAGGGAAGCAAAGTTCATTGTGATGCCATTGACCTACTTTGAGAGTTATTAAAAAATAAACAGCCCTTTGAAATTCATCACTCATTGTAAGGGTATTGTCAAGGGCATCATTCATTACATCACACAATGTCCTATTTATGAAGTTTTCTGAAACAAATCCCTGTCTAATCTTTACTCAAGGAATAGATGTGTCCCTCATGAGTAAGTTCTGTGTTTACTTCTTTTTGTTTGTTTATTTACACTTAAGGGACAATGTGAATTGTGTAACCAACAAAATAGGTGATTAAGGAAAATATAGACATTAACCTGCTCTATGGGTTCTTCCATGATTCTTCTTTGTCTTCACTCAATTTTCCTGCATTATTTCACATAATAATTTTCTGTATTATTTTTATGGTTACTTGCTGATTGCTTTTGTGTATATTTTAAGGTAATATTTACCAAACACTCTTTATAGGTCAGACACTGTTTTAAGTACATAGCATAAATGAAATCATTTTAATCCTCCTTTCTAAAGAGCTAGATAGTAGCTATCTCTGTAGAAATAGCTACTACAATTATCTCAACTTCACAGAGAAGGAAAAAAGAAGATGCAAAGAGATTGAGTAACTTCCCTAAGTTCACAAAGCTAGTAAAGGTAAATTAAATTATTTCAGGAAGAAGACACAAAGGAGAATTTGCTGTGCTTGAGCAAGATATGAAATTGATTTATCTAGGGAGCGTGTAATCCCATTAGGTAAGTCAGTTTGTCTAAACTACTTAGTTGAAACCAAAATGTTGCTGTACCTTTCTACAACTTTCTACAATTCTCCAAATTCCATGCCATCCATTGTCTTTCCTAAAGTCTCAAGTGATTAAGCCAGTATGTATACTTAAATGTTTAAAGTGAAAAGTGTTTGCTTATGAAATTTAGAAGAGTGAGGTATTAAAACATTACGTTTATTACCGCTAAGACTCCATGACATTTCAGGATTTTGAGTGACCTGTTTCCCATGAGAGATTTCATGTTTGATCTCTCAAGAAAATTGACCTGGTCTCACATCATTTAGGAAAATTATATTTAACAGATGCCAAATATTGAAATCAAGATTTTTGGATAAGTGTGCTCTGGACATTAGTTCATCTCTGTAATGTTGAACTTTCAGTTTCAGCAACTAGATATTGAGCGTTAGTTTTAAAGAAGAAAGATCATTTTTGATCTGGTATCTTTAGCTCCTTTAGGCAAACACATATGTATTTATCTTATTTTAATTTCTGTGTAAAAACTGGGGAAAATGTGTGCTGACTGAAGCAGAATAGGACTTTATTGGAAGGACATAAAGGAATGAGCAGAATGAACAGGGGACTAAAGAAACCCAGCCTAGAAAATCAGGAGAAACCAGGGAAATATGAATGCTGTTGTTGGACACTGAGAGCTGAGGCTTCTGTAGCTATATTTACAATGGATGCTATTCACAGTAGCAGAATCAATGTTAAATTCCCCCTCCTGATTTAAACTCTCTGGCAATGAAATTCGCTGAATTGCCTTATAATCGACAACTTTAACAAGTACCGGCTTCACAGATTTCAAATTCTGAATGAGTCCTCCCATACTCTAAGATTCATAGACTTATAAATCCTTTTATATTTTTTTTGTTGTTGTTATGATTTTTTGTTTGTTTGTTTTTCTGTGTTTTGAGACATGCTTTCACTATGTAGCCCAAACTAGACTTGACTTCCTAGTGGTCCAGGCTGGCCTTGACTTCATGTTCTTCCTGCCTCAGACTCCTAAGTGCTGGGATTATAGGCATGTGACATCATGCTCAAGTCAATTATAAATTCTTCAAGCAAGGGACTCCAGAGAGTAAACCGCCAAAAATAACTGACAACTGTTGACTAAAATTGAACAAATAAATGAATTCTAATTTTCTTTCCATTCCTTCAT
This sequence comes from Pedetes capensis, assembly GCA_007922755.1. Lineage (NCBI taxonomy): Eukaryota > Metazoa > Chordata > Mammalia > Rodentia > Pedetidae > Pedetes > Pedetes capensis. The sequence continues at coordinate 62,437 of VMDO01009745.1, forward strand.
CAATCCAGCCCTACACCGACTCAACAAATATCTACTCAGTTCCAGGCATGATGTTAAATGTTTGGAGTTGTGCTGGGAAACTTTTGTTTACAATTCGAAGTTCATACCCCACTGTTCTCCATCTTACTCTGTGCTTCAGATGGCAGATCATTGTGATGGTTTTATATAGATTCCATTGCACCCTAGATTCTGGTTGGGTTTGGCCAGTGAAGGCACTAGGGGAAGACTGGAAGTTGTGAGGAGAGAGACCTAGGAATTAATTCCTCATTTACTACTTCCTGTGCCACTGTTTGGCAGGAATTATACCCCTTCACAAAAGCCATTATCTCCTAACAAGTTCACTAGCCTTTCCCTCAGCTACAGCTCACATTGGGTTCCTTTTTTTTTTTTTTTTTTTTTTTTTGGAAGTAGTAGGGGTTAAACCCAAGCCTTGTATATATTAGACATGTGTTCTACCACTGAGCTGCATCTCTAGATTGCTTTTTAGTTTTGTATTTTGAGATAGAGTCTCACTAAGTTACACTGGCTGCTTTTGACCTTGAACTCACAATTCTCATGTCTCCACCTTCCATACTTCTGGGATTTTAGGCATGTGCCATGGTGACTGGTTCATGAAACTCCTGTAGCCAGTCATTGTCCTTGCCCTTTCAGGTCTAAGGATAGTAAAAGCTTCCTACAGCTGCTAGTCTAATAGTGTTTTACTATCTCATGATACTTTCTCTTAATCCAGGTAATTTCATAAATATCTCTTTTAAAAATTTCTTTCATTACCCCTTTTTTGAGTGCCTTCTATTCTTATCAGAAACCATGACATTAGAGGATGTATTGATGATTAAGAAAGTAAGTCCTTGAACCTTATTGTACTTACAACTTAGCAAAGCTGTGGTTTTATATATTACAGAATGCTTTCATATTGGTAATTAAAACTTCTCACATTGATGTTTTAATTATAAATTCTTAGAATAGCTACTTTTATACTCACACACTGTGATAAATGTCCAACACATGCACATGAATACATATACACATACATACAATTTCCCATAATATACTTGATTTAGACTCTTCCAGGTATCTTCCCCTTCCTATTATCTAATTGCCTTTAATACATATTAAAGGTCTTCTATACCATTAAATGTGGCTGGGATTTAGCTCAGTTGGTAGAGCACTGTGCTGCAATCTCTGAGGTCCTGAGTTCAATTCCCAGCACTGCAAAAATGGGAGAAGTGCCTGGCAATCCACTCCCAAGGCAATCCCGAAACAGCCATTGAAAACCCTATAAGGGTCACTATGAGTCGGATACCAACTCGACAGCACCTAACAACAACAAAAATACCATTAAATATTAGATAATTCAACCCAGAATATGATCATGTGCAGAGATTAACATAGTAGAGTAACCAGATGTATCCTTAGAATTAGGATCTATATTAATTGAATATTTTATCCATTTTTTTCAGAATGATTTAAACACATGACCATGGGGGATTTGCTGTATGAATCAGGGGATAATAAAAGAGACAACAATGAAGATAGGAAATAGTAGCAGAATCATAAAGCAAATATTGTCACTTCAGATAGGTTGTACAAAACCAAGTCCAGGTAGGCCAGTGAATTCTGGTTTTAAGCATCCAACATTTCAGGGGGAATCTATCCTGAGAACTAAATGCAAAGATGGTGTTAGTATCAGCAGCAAAAAGTTTCACCCAGAAAAATCCACATAATCCATCTGGGCATGGTGGCACAGGCCTATAATCCCAGTGACTCAGGAGGTAGAGGCAGGAGGATTGCAAGTTCAAGACCAGAGGCAGTCTACATAATTTAGCAAGACCCTGTCTGAAAAAGTAAAAAAAAAAAAAAAGTGCTGGGGGTGCAGCTTAATGGTACAGCAACTGGGTTCAACCCCCAGTACTGAATGAATAAATAAATAAATAAATAAATAAATAAAAAGAAAAGACAAAAATCCACATAAGTATCAAAGGAATAACCTGGTCCAAACAGTGAGAAAAGGCAAAAGAAAGTCAAGTCAAGTGTGTGATGCACAGGGTTAGCATCCCCTTACTCCTTGGGACAATTTTGTAGGGTAACTGGAAAAATGTAAAAGTAAAATCAAAAGCACTAAAAGCCAAAGGATGTGGACTGAAAGGAAACAACTATTTAAAATATTGTTGTTGTTGTTAGGTACCATTGAGTTGGTGTCTGATTAATAGCAACTGTATGCACAACAGGCAAAACAGTATTGTTAGTGTTTCTCTACTATTCATAGGGTTTTCAATGGCTGATTGTTCTTTGTGAGTGGGTTGCCTGATCCTTCTCCCAAGCCTACAGCACCAGATATTCCCATGTGGTCTTTCATACAAGTACTAAACAAGCCTGAATCTGCTTAGCTTCTAAGATCTGACAGAATTGGATGCCACGGTGGTACAGCTGTTGGCATTTGAAATATTAGGAACATACAGAAACTCTGTAGACACATCTAAGATTTCAGCTCAGGTTATCATTTTACCACATAAATATGGAGTAATGTGAAAAGACATTGGACAAAGCTAGTCAGAGTCCATTGGCTTTGTTGAGAAAAAAGCCTACCCTCAAGTTTCTTGGTACTTATTATCAATAACTGAAAAGATACAAGGCAGGGCTGAAACTCTTCTTCCAGTCCAGGAAGCTCAGTAATAATAACTCTATGTCTTACAAAAGGGCTGGGATTTAGCTCAGTTGGTAGAGTGCCACTCTGTAGTCTCTGAGGTTCTGTGTTCAATTCCCAGCACTGCAAAAATGGGAGAAGGACATGGCAGTCCACTCCTAAGTAAATTCCCCCCCCCAAATCAGCCATTGAAAACCCTTTGAGGGTCACTATGAGTAGGACACAACTCGACGTCACCTAACAACAACATGTCTTACAGAAGCAAAGACTTGAAATTTTCTACTAATAAGATGTATTTTAAAAATCAAAAGGAGTATGGATTTTTTATTTGGAAAATTATCCAGAATTTTCATGTTTTCAGATAATTTATAACAAGTCTTATTTCCACAGGTTTATAATAGAGATTGCATGTGAAAATAAATAAATAAAAACAAGACAGGATTGGATACGGAAAAATAAGCTAAATATAACCAATAGGAATTTTTATTTTTATAGAAGGAAGAGTTTTTAAGTCTACAAATATATATTGTAATTTTCTAAGATCAGTTATAGTACATGGGTTTCCCAATTGTATTTTATTAGGTAGACAATATTTTTAGTGGAACATATCATGGCTTCAGCATTCCAGAGTTTCAGAAGATGATGCTTTAGGTATAGTTAATGTTTTGTGGGCAATCTTGGGTATAGTAGCCCTAGGAATATTGAGTTGTCTAAATACTTATGGATCGTACAATCAAAAATTCCAGCACAATTAGAAATTTCCACAAAATAAAAGTATGGGTGAAGGAGGTCATGCAGTCTGCCTTAAAGTACCTTTAAGGAGAACAAATGCTCTACCTAAGGAGTCAACATGTTTGCTTTCATGTTGTCTAGATTTTATAAATGTTTTTCCCACAATAAGTTACATTTTGATAGTATATAAATTCTACAATTAGCTCTAGCTTTGTCCTCAGAGGAATACTGAATAAATTTACTCATTCTCAACTTCTCAAAGTTCATTCAAATTTTCCTCCTAAGATAAGGATTTAGGTCTCTTCATGAATCTTATGCCCCTAGAATCCCTCTGCTTTCTTTCTAGTCTTTTAAAATGTTGTTTGAGCATATATCATACATAAGGAATTCAAATGATTCAACAGCAAAAACAAATACTCCTATTAAAAATAAGCAATAAACCTGAATACACATTTCCCAAAAGAAGATATACAAATGGTCAATAGGTGAAATAAAAACTGTTCAATAATACTAATAATCAATGAGATTTTACCTCACTTTAATTAGAATGGCTACTATAAAAAAGTGCTGATAAAAGAAATAAAGTGAAATAAGTGCTGTGAAGGAATAAGGACCCTTCTATGCAATTGTTTTTGTTTGTAGGTGCTATTGAGTTGGGTCTGACTCACAGGAATCCTATGTACAATAGATGAAACACTACTCAACACTGTGCCATGCCTGGCCCTATTGTAAGTGCTTCTCTGCCATTCATTGGGTTTTCAATCCTTAACTGATTTAGGGGAGTAGGTTTCCAGTACCTTCTCCCAAGCCTACAGCACTGAGTATTCCCTAGAAGCCTCCTAACTAAGCTAAACAGACCCAACCCGGCTTAGCTTCCAAGATCTAAGGAGACTGGATACCAAAGGGCTATGGCTGAAGGCTTTATAAACAATAAGTGGGAACAAAGTTACTATAGTTGTATGGAAAGCTGAATGGAAATTTCTCAAAAAATTAAAAATAGAATTACCATATGATCCAGCAATCACACTCCTGAATATATATGCAAAGAAATGAAATCTGTGTGTTGAAGAGAGACATCTGTACTCCTATGTACTCCCATGTTTTTACAGCACTACTTAGAACAGTTAAGAAATGGAAATAATTTAATTGTCTATCAAACAATGTACAGTTTTAAAAAGCAGGGTACACCCATGGAATGCTATTCATTCATAAAAAGGATACTATTCTGTCATTTACATAGCATGGATGGAACTGGAGATCATTCTATTAATTAAAATAAGCCAGACACAGAAAGACAAGTACCGAATGATATTACTCACACATGGAATCCTAAAAAGTTGATTTTATAGAAGGTTGAGCATAGAATAGTGGTTAGGAGAGGGTAGGGAAAGTAGAGAGGAGGGAAGAATGGGGAACAGTTGATGAACAACAGTAAGTTGTAGTTAGATAGGAGAAATAAGTGCTGGTGTTCTATTGTAAAACAGGGTAACTATAGATAGCATCGAGCATAAGTTCCCAACCTCAGGGCGACAGACCAGTATGACTGTTAGGAACTTGTTTGCATGGTGGGAGATGAGCTATGTGGAATAAGCAAACTTCATCTGTTTTTACAGTTGCTTCTCATGGCTCCCATTACAGTCTGAGCTCTACTTCCAGTCAGTGGAAAAAATATCTTCCATGAAACTGGTCCCTGGAGCTAAAAAGCTTGAGGGCCACTGATGCAGAGTGCATATTAAAAAAAAAAAAAAAAAGTTAGAAAAAAGGATTTTGAATGTTTTTACTACAAAGGAATGATAAATATTTGAGGAGACAGATATGCTTGGGAGAAAGAACTGGTAGCCCACTCGCAAAAAATAATCAGCCATCAAAAACCCTATGAACGGCAGAAAAGCACTGACATAGTGCCAGGGATGGCACAGTGTCAGGCAGTGTTTCATCTCTTGTACATATGGTTGTTAGGAGTTGCACCTGACTCAATGGTACAACAAACAATTGTTATTTGAAAATTGTACAACATATATGTGTATCACATCAGATGTCATAAAATGAATAATTTCATGTGTCCATTTAAAAATAATATGCTTTGAATTCTACTGAATATTCTAGGTGTGGATGGAAAAATGCAGAGAAGAATAAGACTACAACTGTTGACATCATATTAATTCTTTTCTTTCTAATGATGCCCGAGATTTGCTGTCACATTAGACCAGATTCACATTAAGCTTGAGATCAACTCAAAGCCCCATAATGTTTTCTTACGAGCTGTTGCTCTGGTATATCTTCTTTCTCCTAACCTTGAACAACTGTTTTTTTGTTTTGTTTTGTTTTGTTTTTGTTTTGTTTTCATTTTGTTTTGTTTTTGTTTTGTTTTGTTTTGTTTTTACTTTTTGAGACAGGGTCTCACTAAGTTACACAGACTGCCTCTGGTCTCCAACTTGCTATCCTCCTGCCCCCGCCTCCTGAGCTGCTGGGATTACAGGCATGCACCACTGTGCCAGGCACAACTGGTGTTTTAAACAAAATGTACATCACTGGGGTTTGGCATTGTTGTTGTTTTTGTTGTTAGGTGCTGTCTAGTCAGTGTCTGACTGATAGTGATCCTATGTACTACAGATTAAAACTGTTGTCCTACTTCTCTGCTATTCATACAGTTTTCAGTGGCTGATTGTTTTTTGGAAGGAGGTTGCTGGGTCCTTCTCCTAAGCCTACAGAACCTGGTGTTCACAGGCAGTCTCCCATCCAAGTACTAACCAGGCCTGACCTTGCTTAGCTTCTGAGACCTGATGGGATTGGATGCCACAGTGGCAGAACTGCAGGCTGGGTTTGGCATAGTTGCATATAAAAACAGCCTGTGAGTTTTCTTTGCCAAATTGATACAATTTCATCCCCAGAAGATTTCAAGATAATAATGGACATGATGATCATTTTATCAAAAAATGGTAAGTTACTGTTGTGTGGCTTCTTTATGTTTAAGAAGTAGTTTAACACGTGTTATCTCACTTCCTTCTCATAACCTAGACCAAATGTGTGGACCTTATTACCATCAATTTAATAATGAAGAAACTGACACATTACAAATACTGGCCTTCGATACTTACAGGTATAGAAAGCAGAATACTATGTTTAGAGCCCTTTCTCCTGCCTCCAATACAAAATTCTATCTTGTTGCAAATATTTTTCAGCCAAATATATATTTAAAAAGTTTGATACTCCCAAGAATTTCTTCATGGGTGTTCCATTAAACAGTGTAAATGAGCCAGGCATCACGGTTCATGCCTGTTATCCCAGTGACTTGGCAAATGGGGGCAGGAAGATCTCAAGTTTGAGGCAGGGCAGCCTGCATTACCCTGCATTACCCTTTCTGAAGATAAAACAATGAAAAAGGGACTAAGGTACAGCTCATTGGTAGAGCACTTGCAAAGTATGTGCAAGGTCCTGGCTTCAAACCCAGTACTGCAAACAAAAATAAACAATAAGAAGAACAAACAAAAAACACAGCAAGTGGGTTTCTCTGTTATGCAGCATTGACTAATTCCACCATGAACTTAGCCAGAGCTATGTATATAAGTCCAGAAACCAGAATTGTTAGACAAAAGCTCTTCTATTCTCAGATTTGACTGTGTGATTTTTGATATGTTTAAAAATAATTATTTCTATGGATAAACACAGATAGCGATTAACATGAATAGTAGTCATTCTATTTTAGCAGTGGTTATTTATGAATTAAAACACCATTGCTGTTCAAAACCCCAAGAAAAATATTCCCTCTGCTTATTAGTCTAACAGTTTTTGAGAATACAGGGGGAAAGGGATTGGGAACTACCTATACATCTGTTAGTAAGTCCTTTCTTCAGGGACCAGAGTGCACTTTTCCCCTCTCGGTCTTGAAGGAGAGATGATAATAGATATATATGATGCATTTTAAAAAAATAAGCAAAAGGAGACTACAAAGGCTGGATAGGCAGAATCTCAGGGGCCTGAGCTATGAAATCTTTACCACATCAGACATGTGAGAAAATAACATTTCCTCGGGCACCAGCTCTTAGTTTGAGAGTTGAGAAGTTGTTGTGCATATATTTTCAACCAGAATGTTTGAACCATCAAGGCATTTGCACAGCATTCTCAGAACGTGAGGAAAATAACTTATATGTACCTAGAATTACCTCAGAGTAGTCAGAACAACCAGTGGTACACCTGGGGAAGAAGTGAGTCCACTGGTCTTCAGACTCTGGCCATTGAGGTCTGAAGTAAAAACAAGAGGGAACAGATAATGTTTCTGTTGATAATATCAAAGAAATTATTGATTAAAGCCCATCTTGAGTGATGGAACAAAATAGTTAAGATGTGAACACATGAAGTAGTCCTCCAAAATCTGGGTTGTCTAAAGAATCATTTCATTTATTAAAACCAAGAAAGAATCAGTAAACTTAAAAGTAATAAGATTTTCCAGTTTAGGTTTTGGGATACAAATTGTCTATTTTTTTCTGAAACAACATTAAGTACTACTTGATTATATAATGTTATAATATTATGGTGTTATGATATTAGAATGGTATAATGAACTAAATGAAAACATTCTGTTTCTTAACAACTAAGTGATTTTCAATCATATTTTTATTAGTACAATAATAATATGATAAAACTGAGGTAGACTAAAATACCCACTCTATTTTGCAATTCTACTCATCAAGATGGAGTCTTTCTATCCACTCTTGAATCAGTCATGGCCTCATGAATTGCTTTCACCAATAGAGTGTTGAAGAGATTATGTCATACTGGGGCATAATTCAAACTTAGGCAAGGAGTCTCTTAGTTGAAATGGGTTGTATAATAAGGAAACTGCTAGTAGAAGCTGAAATAAAGGAAGCAGTACAAAATAATATAAAATACCACTACTTGCAATAATTCAAATAAAAACATGACAAAAACTTAGGATATAGTTATAGAGATTTTGAAAGAGACTATTGGAAATGCCATTTTCAGTTTTTAGCTGCATATGAAGTTTCAACGGCAAAGAGTAGAGATAAAATTTGTACATTTGAAAGTGGAATATAGAGAAAACATAGATTAACTAAGCATAACTTGGTGGAAAATTTTTAAAAAACTGTTTTATATTTGTTCCACCCTCTAAAAAAATCTCATGAAGAAATGGCTTTAGGACAAAGCCATGTGACCTTTAGGACAAAGGACCATGTGAAAAATGAATTTGTAAAACTCTTTGTAAGACCTAAATAAAACATAGATGGACCTTTGTAAACATTTTGCATAGTTCACAGGTCTTTGTGCCAGAAAAGTTTGCATCATAGAAGCTTTACCTACTTCTAGACCTGAAGCTGACTACAAATTTATGGACATCAAATGTAACATTGTGATTGTCTGTGACCCTTGGGTACCTGGGAGAAAGTCAATGTATTTCCCATTTGGGAGATAAAAGTAGTTGTCAAAAGCAGTCAAGTTTAAGTTGTTATGTGAACAGTCACAAAGAAGTACTCTTCCCATCATCAAATCATGAGATACTTCCTATAATGAGTCTGACCTTGGGCATGTTACTTGTCTTTGCCCACATTGAATCATCAAATAGTAAACAAGCAAACGTTTGGTCAGAACCAGAATACTGAGGGTTTCCATCTTTGATCCCTCTCCGAGAGACAAAAAGGCCTGAGATGAAAGAATATATGAAGGAAGAGCTATTCTGGGAATCCCATCTAAGACACAAGATATGTAGGAGAGGCCATCTTAGACATGGAGCTGCAACTGAGCCTCCACCTTAACACAGCTCCATGATAAAGTCAAGGACAGAATAGAAAAAAGAAATAATACATTTGGCATATGTAACTGTGAGAAATTAAAAAAATTATGTCAATAAGTTTATCTTACAGCAAAAGATAACTACTGTTGCTGTTGTTAGGTGCTGTCAAGTTGGTGTCCAACTCATAGTGACTCTATATACAACAGGCAAAAGAGAATTGCTAGTACTTCTGTGCTATTCATATGGATTTCATATGGATAGATTTTTGGGAGTGGGCTGCTGGACCCTTCTCCCAAGACTATAGCACCTCTTGTTCCCATCCAAGTACTAACCAGGCCCAACCCTGCTTAGCTTCCAAGTTCTGATGCCAAAGTAGGGTGGCTACAGGCTAGATAATTGCTACATGGGGTAAATCTGAGGTATTATTTAGAGTTTCATCAAATAAAGTTTGAAATTTGAACGGAAATTAAAACATCAAGTAGCTACATAATTTTAATTAAGATTTCTGTTTGAACACTTTTTCCGAATGTATTTAAGAGTTTGTAGTACATTTCTCTAATAAATTATATATTTAATTTGAAATTATCTACACTTCGAAAATACTGTCAGGACAAACTTTCTCCTGAACAAATTCTGCCTTTTTTAAAGGATCAGAGATTTGTTTAAAATTTTTAATGTGCGCATATATGGAAATGTCACAATGAAATACATATCAGAATGAAACACATTAAGTTGTACATTAAAAATTTCCAATAAAAGAATTTTAATGTGAGATAGCTAATATTAATCCCCCAATAATAAGGCATAATATAAATTTCCTCCATCTTTTCTTCATTCTCCTTCTTTTTAGTGGTCACCTACCGAAGGAATTCATCTCACATAGAAAAATGAAAGAATATGGAATTATTATAATTCAATGTTGAGGTTAAGTTCCACATCTGTTTTTACTCACTCCGAAATGGGCATTGACGATTAATAAAGAAATTCCGATTGTTATTTAGTATGGCAGATATTATGATTCACCAAAATATACTTGTTCTGTATTACAAGGCACTCTCAAAAATAATATACTCAAACTTGTATATTATATGTGGTTTTTAGGCTACATTTAAGTCATGAAATTAAATATTTTGGTGTAGAAAATTCAACTCAATGTGGTTGACTCTCCATTGTTCTTTTTCCCCATCAGAGCAATTGTTGTATATTTTAGGATGGTACTAATATTCAGGAGAAGGATGAGGCAATGTACTCCCCAAACAATCCTGAAACAATCAGCCATTAAAAACCCTATGAGGGTGGCTATGAACGAGATACAACTTGATAACACCTAACAACAAAACTAATATTAAATGATGGGGCATCCATTGGTTTGTATTCCAGGGTGAAGACATGAAATCCAGTACCATAACAACACACAAACAGCACATAGAGGAAACAGGAAATGGATACTTCTTTTACACTACTGGGATTTAGGGATGTTTGTTACCATGGGATTAGTTAACCTGTCTTGACTTCTATATATACCATTGCATAGCAAGTCAAAGTTCCAGTACTGCAGGCCTGCCCTGAATCTGCTACCCTCATGACCCAATTCTTCTGCCAAAAATGTGCTTTATAGCAGGGCGCGGTGGCACACCCTTGTAATCCCAGTGGCTCGGGAGGTGGAGGCAGGAGGATTGCAAGTTCCAGACCAGAGGCAGTCTGTGTAATTTAGTGAGACCTTGTCTCAGAAAATAAAAAAATGGGCTGAGGGTGCAGCTCAATGGTCCAGAACTTGCAGAGCATGCAAGCACGAGGCCCTGGGTTCAACTCCAAATACCAACAACAACAACAAAAATCTCCATCTACATATTTTAATGTCTGAATCAAGCTTTCTACAAATTGGTATCTATATATTCTGTAAGCTACTCAGAAAAGATTCATGTATTTCACAAAAAACACTTGAAAGTATCTGGCATATAGTAGGTATTTAATAACTAATTGTTAAGGCAATTAGTGGAAAAATAAATTTCAACACAGGTAGAAATATCAATAAGTAAGGTCTTTTATGTCCTAATCTTGAAAATTGTGCAATTATTTTATCACAGTTCATGTGACAATTTTGTATTTCTAAAAAATATTTATGGTTGACAAACTAAAGCTCTGAACAATTATCATTCTCCAAAAACAATAAACATATTAGCCATTGGCATGTAATATATTGGCTAATTCCCAAATAAATACTTTTTTTCTAAGTAAATGATTCTCAAACACCTGATATTTGGTACAATTTCACTATTGTGAGACTGTAACCTCATATACCTATACTATTATTTACTGAGAATTTATTTGGTTATCCCACTTGTTTAACTTAATTTTATTTTAAATGAGGCTTTATATCACTATAATAATTGGAAAGTTAATACAATTTGCTGCATAGAAAAAGTAACTATAAAAATTCATGTAATTCAATTCAATTATTAAGTTCTCAAGAGATGTAATTGCCTGAGATACGCTTCAAGGTAGACTATGGCCCATTCTCTTTTAATGTGAAAAGAGGTTAGCACATTGAAGGCATATTAATGGCAGTATGGGACTTTCTTTTTGATAATCAGATAAAATGAAATAGAACTACACATGAAATTTTTTTGTAATTATGTATCCCGCCATTATTTATATCATTTAAATTAAATTAACTTCCATCCTGAGTACTAAGATTATTGCACATATTCCACAACTTGAGAAACATGGTTCTGGGCCATAATAATTCCCCAAATCTGGTGAATAGAATATCTTATTTTCATCTCTTTTTCATTTTTACTATACTTGCTACTAAATACAAATACATAGATACCTATAGGTATATCCAGCTCAATCTCTCCACGTTATTTTAGCAAAGACCTGTTCCAATGTACTATACTTATTCATACAAGAGTAAGCAAGTCTATCTTAATGTTATAGTTAGAGAACATAAATGTGTCTTATTGTAATTCACTAATGAAATGTTTTTATCAAGTCAAAATCCAAGTGGTTTCCTCAATTATAGTTTTATCTTCCTTGATGTATCATATTCCTAATAATTTGCCACTTTAAAAAAGTAAGTTATCATAAACAATGTACAATGAAATGCACATATAGAAATGTTATAATGAGACCTATTAAGATGTATATTAAAAATTACTACTAAAAAAGTTTTTAAAAAATTTAAAAATTGTCTAACACAACTACTTCTATACGGAGGACATATTTCTTAGAAGATGTCATTCACTACATACATTTTGTGACCCTCCCATAGACTCTTTCCTTAGCTCCCTGAAGATTTCCATAATTATATTAAACTGATTCCCTAAGGTCACCCATGACTTCTTATTTGTCATAGATTACAGATATTTTAGTTTCTATATAACATTTAACATTTAACGTTGAACTCGTAACTGCCTTTACTTTTCAACCTGGATGTGGCTGTGACTTCCCACATAGAGCATCATCTACATCCTCTCTGTATATCAACCCTAATCATCAGGCTCTATGTTCTTTGTAGTGGGATGTGGATGGAGTATATAATTCAAACTATCTACTCAAGGAATGCAAAATGATACTCAAGTTTTAGTACCTCCTTGCTGTTCCTACTTATATGTTGCATTTGTTTGTGTCCTAATATTATTGTCATTTTCATTCATATGCCATTCCAAACCTAAAATCTTGGAATCATTTCATTGGTGCTATAATAAAACAACTGCCAAGCCCTTATTCTACATTTAAGCTCTCAACTCTTAGGTTCACTCTCACTACCAATAATTCACCCTTGGTTATGCTTTACTTGTCCTGTTATATATAACTTCTTACTATTCTCCTCTCCTCTAGTCTGTGGCCATATTAATCCATCTTAAGCAAGATGGATCTTCATGTAGAATGACAGTCCTGACCATGCTACCTCTCTTCCTCAATTCATTCAATGTTTTTCAAATATTCCCAAATATTTGAAATATTTCAAATATTCCCAAAGAAGTTAGAACTTCTTTGTCTGGAATTCAATATTCCCAAATATTTGGAATTCAATATTCCCAAATATTTGAAATATGTCAAATATTCCCAAA